>JARHVA010004745.1:585000-802500 GCA_037957365.1 Torreya grandis
TTATAAAAAAAAAAATATTATCCTATTCATCTACTCTTGGATTCAAAAACCTCTCTTATTTTTCTAGAATTCATTATGAGTCACAAGGAAATTATTATCCTTTCTTAAAATTATAATTTTCTCACAACACCTTAAAATAATTTTAAAAATGATATTTATTTATGATCTTGTGTTATTCCTCCATTATAATTAGGGTCCTATTGTTATAAAAATTTATAAATAATACTAGATGCACTTCATAAAATAATTGTAGATGTAATCCGTAATATTTGTATGAATTTTCATTAGCAAGAACAAATGGCATAATGCAATAAGAAGACTTATATATCAGATATATTTCTAATATAATAATTTAATTATACTTTTAAATAAATACTAGACCTTTCTTTATCACTCTTAAATTATTCACTTTTAGTTTCATTTATATCTTGTATATCCCTCACCATATATGCTCTAATGCATCTGCATATTTATATACTTCTCAAAATTAAATTAGGAACCTATAGGATTGAAATGTGAAATGGGTGGGAAAGGCCAAAATGAGGTTTAAAAAGGCATGTTAGACCCATAGGAATGGATACAAGAACTCATAAGGCAAGGATCTAATAATTTAGTATGTTCATAGAAAGATTAGGGAAATAATGATGTATTCCTTATTAACCAAGTTCATATTGTTCTGATCACTAAAAAACACTGAGAATAAGAGGAAGATAGAGAAAATGTGGAGGAGAGAAAAATATAAAGGGAGTGTAATAAAATATGGTCCATAACACAAAAACATGCACCAATAAGATCTAATATGAACCAATAATGAATAAACACATAAGTAGCATATAAAAATTCAATTTGAAAATGAGTACTACCACCAGACCTAAACATCATGATACATGATTATATTTGTGTATGTGTACAAATGAAGGTAAAAAATCAATTTTACTTTGGATAGTTATCAAAATATGGCACATTTGAAACATGTAATATTTCTCAAAGTTAGTGATAGTGATTTTAACTTTATAAGGAAATAAAGGTTATCTTATTACCACCCTTAAAAGTTTTGATTATCCTAAAAAATGCAAGCATGGTCCAATGTCCAAAATAAAGAAACCCATGTACTAGAAAACATATGTGAAACATTTACAAGTGATTCATTATTTATGTAAATATAAGAACCAATAAAAATATAGAAAATAAAATGAAGATAGGAAAAACTACATCTAGTTGTGTAGAAACTATGAAAATGCCTCAATTGAATCTATATGTTGACATTAGTGATTTATCTAAATATATATGCATATTATTTGGATTCCAAGTGATTTATGTGATTAATTTCATATGAAGGAGAAAAGAATAAAATATTGTGTACCACCATTTTGTTTCTTCTATGTATAGGAGAAAACAAATAGATTGGTTATCATCATGTTCACTAGAATATTGAAAAGGTAAACTAAGAGGATCACATGACCTCTTTTTGGGGTATGGGATGAACTTGTGAATCTCATATCTCAAATGAGAGGATTATATTCAATTTGTGTAATATATTAATATTAAATCATTTATGTATTATAATTGGAAAATGTCATCATAAAACATGAATATAATAATAAATTTATCTTATGTGTGTCTGATTTTAAGTAATGTATACATAATAATAACAAATTTCACATAAATGGGATAGTTAGAATCAATTTAGGTGATTAAGTATCACTCCCCTTCATCGTAGATACATAATCAATATAATAACAATAGCAATATTCCATAATATGGAAAAATTATAGTTGATGTAAGCACATGAGTAACATGCCCTTAATATAAACCATGTCATCAATCAAGTAAAAACAATAATAATCCCAAATATAAGTAATTTACTAATAAATATATCAAATAAAATTATACACATGAGACATTTCCTTAATATATGTGTGGTACAAAACATGGAAATGTAGGAAAGCAAATAAGAACATCTACATGATATAGATAATTCAAAATTAATGAATATTTTGTTTGATCGAGATAATGGAACCAATAATATAACAATAACAATAAACATAGAAATGAATAAAATGCACAATATTCACATAGTACACATGACACATTTATATTAAGCATACTAAATAATGTCACCTAAACATTGTAGATGATAAAAGTAATACAACTATAATGAGCATGTGACACATAGTATATAATATAATAAATGAACACATATAAATCATAGTTAAAACAAGAGTGGTATTAGATAATAATAAGTTAATAAATTAGGCATAAGTAAATTAGAGATTTACAACAAATAAAAAGTATTTGAAGAAACTTGTCAGGCACAATAGAATCAAAGAATCATATAAAAACACCTATATAGTTGACTAAAAAGTAATGCTAAATTTAAACCAAGTAAAAAAATAATATGGGAATATATAGAAGTGTGAATCACATAAAGGTAAACACTATTCAATATAGACTATAAAATATATGATCACATGAAATTGCATTATAATAAATTAAAATTAGTAAAGATATAACTTCGAACACTAATAGGAGATGTTTTTGAAATTCACCTAAATTAAGCATGAAAATTTCCTCTAGCCAAGTTTCAATCCATAATCATATGTATATACCTATAAATTCTTCCTCTATGTCAATAATATCATCATTATCACATGCGTAAATAATATAACCCCTATAAATAGGTGGATAATTATAATATTATAATTTATGTACCTATGTGACACTAAAATATAAAGGCAAAAAATTTGCATAGCAATTAAAAAATGAAGGGAATCAACCAATCATAAGAAATAAATAAAATATAAAATAAATAAGAATAAATAAATATGGATCCCCACTAACCTATAACTTTCCTCAAAACTATGTGTCCTATGTGGAACGTGGCATCAATACATAATGTTCTATCATCATTTAGAACTTTTCACATTATTTTGGGATGTAAAAAAAAGAACAAATGCAAAGAAAAAAAGTAAGTAAAAAACATATAACCACCATGAACATAGAAATTATAAAATAGTGGCATATGTGTACATGTGGAATAAAACCTAAATAACCAAGAAGGAATGAGGAAAATTAAAACACACAAGCCATTAGAAGAATTAGAGAAAACACCAAAATTAAAGGACAACCCTAATATGAATGAAAACAAGGAATAAGGTAACTTAGAAATTTAAACAAAATAAAAGAATAACCATATAAAAGTATAATGAATTGGAGGTAAAGAAAGACTCAAGTGGGTAATAAAAAAAATATGTAGACTAAACAAGGGTCTCCAAAATCCATACACAAAATGAAAGGAGAAGGTAATTCAATGTAAGAAATAAAATAAAATACAAAAAATAAAGAGATAAAAATAAATGAACCATGCATAGGAAAAATATACATAACACACATGAAAACCTATATGGTTACAAAACAAGGTTAACAAGTAATATTAGGTAAATCATCATCATACTGAAGAAATGTCATCTAGAGTAAGATTAGGATTTATAGATTTCCATGAGTATAATAAAGGTAATACATTTTTTAATCATTTTTTTCATCATCACTATAAGATAATAAATGTAGACATCATCATTTAAAGCATAACCATTGGAATCCCTTATGTTATTTGTTGCATTCTCTTGTAAGGTAGCACATTTCCTTATCTGAATTCTATCTTGAACAATTATATATTTTATAGGTTTTTTGTCTTGTGTAGGTGGAGTAGGTGTGATAAAATTATCTTGGTAGGTGAGATATTATATGTTTAAATTTTGGTGATTTTTCAAATCATTATTTGATTAATTATTTCTTTAGTAACTCCTTATGTAAAACCTTGTATTTAATTTGTATCAAGGACCATGATTTTTTCCTTAGATAATAGTCACTTTCTTATTAAGTAAATATTTAAAAAATATTATAGTATGTAAATTTTTAATTTATTTGATTAATCCATGATCATATAATAAAAATGAATATATCATTTTATAGTGTGAGACTTATAATGTAAACTAAGAAGATTACATGCAATGAAATCCTTCCTAAAATACAATAACCTCTTGATTGAGAAATAACAATAAAAGAAAAATAACTAATAACATAATTATAAAGTATGAAATGTATTGTCATCACCCTCTCCATTATGTGATTAATGGTAGATTTTATCTTTCTTTCTTGATGTGGGTGCTCAAATCTTATCCAAACAAAGGTAGTTATACAACATGTGGTTTCAAATTGATTTTGATCTCAATGCATTTTCAAGTATAATTTGATATAGTTTTTATAGATTTAAGGAGGATGATTTGAGTAGAGGATTTCATGTCATTTTATAGGCTTTAGGGTTATGATATTAATAATTGATAATAATCTAAATTTGTAGAATTATAATAGTCAGAGGATAGGGTTTGAGTCCTCATCTTAGTGGATAATGACTAACTCCCGTGTGTTGATAATAAGGGGGATATTGATTTGGTATTTTAGTGAGTTTAGCATGAATGAGTCAAAAAATTCAAGGGGTTACTAAAAAAATAGTTTAAAATTTCCAATTTGACTCATTAGATGATTGAGGAAGTTGAGGAAGGTGGTTGGATGAGTCAATGTTTGTTTGAGACAAACATGGAAGATGTTTGAATGAGGTGGATAATTTGAATTTGTAATTAGTTTTGGATAAAAATAGGTGTGCATGATTTAATTAATTAAGTATGAAATAATAATTTTTTTAAAGGGTGGATGGAAATTCTTTTAATATGAATTCAAATTAGGGATGGTGAAGGGTTAGTGTGTCAAAGTTAATTTTGACACTAAATAGTACAATCTAAGTGTATACATTTTCCCCTCCTTGAAATGGTGTTGAGAATCAATTTTGTTTCAAATAATGAAAAATAAATAAAAGCATTGATGATTGTGGATAAAAAAATGTTTCCCTACGTAACAATAAATGAATGTGATGATGCCCACTCGAGTGTTCATGTGGTAAAATGGATAAACTCTAAAAATATGTGAAGTTAAGATGATGAGATGGATGGAATGATTACCGTTGATAATGGAGATACTTGTCTCAATATGAATGTTTTAAAAATTATAGGGAGTTCATGTAAAGTGATTTTCCTCATAGTAATTTAATGCTAGAGAATAGATTTTGAAAATAACATTTTTCATTCATAGATTGAATGTTTGAATGTTTCTCAAGGAATCAAGGTTCTCAAGAGTAGATGTGGGAATAATATATCTCGATTATGGTAAGTTCAAGGACATAAAATGAAAAAAAATATACTGTCTAATGTTGGATAAAAGTTTACAAAATTCATAATTGTAAGCATTTATAAAAAAAATTAGCACTTTGATTAAATGATGGTAAAAAATATGGATGAAAGAGGCTTTTAAGGATGTGAAAAATGTAAAATGGGAAGATAAGAATGAAGTGATAGGGGTTAAATATATAGGGTTTGGGGTTAGTTTTAAATTCATTTGAGTAATTTCATATGAAATCATTTATTTTCTATTCATTTGGAGTGTTAGATTTTACTCTGGATTGCAAGGAGAAAATGACCCAAATTATAGTGGATAGGCATTGTAGTGAGTTTGTGTGAGTTTACTAGTGGACATAAGGGAACATTGATGTATTAAGTATATTTTTGGATTTTGTGTTTAGATTTTCATAGCATTAAATTCTTAGGTAAAATGATAAAAATGGTTTCAATGTTTTATAAACAGTGAATTTAGCATCGACTATGGTGAATTTGTCAAAGGAAATGGATAAATCATAAAAAATAAGGGTTATTTTATGTTCAATAATTTCATTAATGGTCTCAGTGAATTAATTGATAAGTGTATAAATTTTTTCAAATATCAAGGTGAATTTGATATTAGTAATAGTGAAATAATTATATGCTTTAACAAAATTAGTATGAGTATTGGAAAACATTTTAGGAAGTGTGTTGAAATCATCCAAAGCAGTGATGAAAACATCTTAAGGGGATAAAAGATAAAATTATGTGTTGTGAAATGATCATTAATAAGTGGAATTTTGAGTTTGAAAATGATTAATATGGCATTATATGATTAACATGGTGCTTATTTAGTTGTGTTTCAGAGTTAGCTGATACAATACACATGGGAGAGGTGATCAAGAGTTATTGATTTGATGGATAGGTTTAATAATTATTAAGTTAGGGTAGTAAAGACCATGAGGTTATCTTACATATCATAGATGCTTGAGATATGATCAAACAAATCCTACCTGACATCACTATTTAAGCATTGGAACAATGAGAACTAACACATTTCACCTACCAATATGTGAGATGATGGTGACACTAGAGGACATATGGAATATTTTGAGGATTTACATATGAGGTACACATATTTATTGGAGTGAGGGTGCAAATTTAGTAACACTATATAATGTTTTTGGAGGAATTTGATACTTATGGTGAGGAGAGGGATTGATATTTATTACTACATGGATTTGGATATAGATGCATTGAGGGTTGTGTTGATGGATATTATTAGTGGAATTTTGCTACCTGACAAGAGTCCTAGCTCGATTGTTAGATGTGATTGGATACATGTTGGAGACTGGTACATAATTTTCATTTGGGACATGCATATTGATTCACTTATACAAGGATTTACACCTAGTGGTGTATACAGGTGGGGGTGTCTATAGGATCCTCTACACTGTTGCAAGTGTGGGCATGGGAGAACCTAGTGATTGAACACCCTATAGATTAGATGAGGATGAAGATAGTGGATAAGAGTTTTACCCTTGGATGATATGTCATTATAGGATTACATAACACACATTGAGGAAATGTGTATTTCAACAGGAGGATGATAGATGAGATATGATCTAAGTGGGTGACAGGGAGGCCATACAAAGAGTTTGTTCCACACTAGAGATAAGATGCGAGACACTTGGATTATGTGATGAAACCATGCTACATTATTGGGTATCATGAGTACATCATTGAGATATATATATCAAATAAAGTGATGATGTAGTTTGGCATCATGCAAGGTATTGTAACAAGTCCTCATGTATTTGCTTGAGTAGTATGTGAGAGATTATGGTGGGATGCAATGATCAAACCTAGGATTATATTGAAAATTTGGTCACAGTTGTAGATAGTGAATTTATAGTCAAGGAGGGATGTGGTGGATTCAAGGACTAGATATGATTATGATACATGATGGGATCAATATAGAACATACATACCACCGAGGATATGAAGGAAGATATTTCAAGTTGTATTCAGTGCACACCCATGGAATATGGGCTTATGGTGAAGGATTATGAGAGTTACTCTAGAGTAGGGTGGTTAAGGTCAAACATGAGAATTTGATGGTGATTAGATGCATGAAATAGAGATAGGAGAGGCTAAAAGGGATTAGGGACATGATATAATGATGGAAAAGGCTAGAGGATATGCAGGAAGAGGAGAGACCCCATTAGTTATGATCAATATTAATAGAGAGGGAAAATGTGATAGAGGGGACATATTGATGAGGAATACATTAGAGATAAATATAGGTGGAAGAGATGGATAAAATCCATTAGAGCCTATAAAATCAATAGAGGAATATGCATTGATTGATTCTTTATAGTAGGATATTAGGGCTACACACACACACACACACACACACACACACATACATAGTAGGGATATCTAAGGGGAGATGAGCGTGGAAGATATCATCTAGTTATAGGTAGAGGTTGAAAAACTATAGGTAAATGGTAGACATGATGGAATTTGAGGGGTAAGATAGATACGAAGGGTTAATTACATAGGATGATACCATATAGACTTTATATGATTCCAGGTTAGCATATATCTACATGATGGAGAGTGATTTACTACAAGTATAACTTGCATAGGTGAAGAAGATACTCATGTTAACTACTTAAATTTAGGAATTAGACAATGTTATGAGATATATGGAGTAGGATACCTACTACATGAGTATTTATGAGTAGGAAATGCTAATGGAGAATAAAACACTATCATTTAGAGATTAATCTTGTAGGTGGACTACATCTACAAGGACATGATAGACCATGGGATCAGAGAGATATATGGGACAAATGTCTTATCATGTTATGGGTTCTCCAAGGAGTAAACAATAGTATCATGGTCTGATATTATTAATATATGCCCCATCTGAGGTCTAGGGAGAGATTTAGATATATGATATGATGATGTAGTGATGTATACACACATTTTGAGATGTATCATTGTATTGATGTATTTTTACACATTTGATATATATATATATATATATATATATATATATATATATATATATATATATATATATATATATATATATATGTATAACATGACAGACCATGGGCTCAGAGAGATATATGGGACAAATGTCTTATCATGTTATGGGTTCTCCAAGGAGTAAACAATAGTATCATGGTCTGATATTATTGATATATGCCCCATCTGAGGTCTAGGGAGAGATTTAGATATATGATATGATGATGTAGTGATGTATACACACATTTTGAGATGTATCATTGTATTGATGTATTTTTACACATTATATATATATATATATATATATATATATATATATATATATATATATATATATATATATATATATATATATATAAACACTTGCACACAAACCAAACCATAAATAATATTTACCCCCTTAGATAAATAAATTTTCTTTTTACAATCAAATACCAAAAAATATTAATTCCCTTAAGTACAAATAATTGGATGTGGAATTATAAGAATGAATGAAAGTAATTAGAAAACTCTATAAACTCATTTCCTGAATTAAAACTCCTTTTTGTGTTGTTTTATGATTTTCCATAGATTATTTAAAATTTCCTTAATTCTTTCCCAAATTTAATTATAAATAAAACACAACATACTAAAAATGAAAATTGACACAAATATGATAATGGAGTTCACCCTTTTATGGGCTACGTCTCCAGGTTTGTGAAATAATGAACTGATCCATTAAAAATATGTAGGTATTAATAATTTACAACTTACATCAAAATAGAATTCTAGACCTGCAAGTAGTAATAAAACTAAACCATGAAGACTCTAATTTGATCATCAATATGTCTTCCAAAATTACACAGTACCTATTCATTTTCTTTATGCATTTGGATATGGTTTCTCCATTAAGAATATATGCAAACTCTTAATAAAATGGGCATTACAACGTTAGAGGAGTGTCTCTAGATTTTATAGACCTAAAAAATCCTTCAAATAACCCTAAAACAACATTAAATACCCTTACATGGCCAAATACCTTATAAAATAGAAGGATATTCAAAAATACAGTCTCAAGTCTTTGTGTCCAAATTAAACTTCACATATATTAATATTAATGTGAGTTCAATGATATAACAGTATCATATTGTTTTGTTACCCATGAGGAGTAGGGTTCAAACCCCTCAATATCTTAATTTGGGTATGAATAACCTTTAAATAGAAATAATCTCCCATGTTATTCATTTCAAAGCCATGGCCTAACAGCCAGGCACACTCCTTTTGGAAACCAAGGTCAAGGGTTTGACTTCAAAACTCAGCATGCATTCATTTTTAGGGGATAAAATCCTACATTTGTGGGAATTAAATGTTTTGATGGCTTAATATAGCCTGAATCCCCTCCTTTATTTTGTGGTTATGGCCACAACCTTGGTATTTTGAATAGCCCAACTTTTGGGCAATGATTTGTCATAGGTTGGTTGAGTTGGTTTTAAACCTTTGAGCTCAGTTGGATGGTTAGAACCAAAGAAAAATGGTGAGTTGGTTCTTCAAGTTGGTATCAGTGGTATAATTTATCTTAAGTTAGCACTCAGGCTACATATCAAGCTTTCTATAGATAATGAATGACTCAAAAAATATAAAGGATGTGGTGGTAGGCCATGTGGTGGCCTGAGGACCCACCACATAGACCTCCCCAATAATGCCACTTATCAATATGAGATAGACCAAAATAGTATGTGGTATTTGGTTTAATAATAATGGGATTATTAGTCCCACATGCACCATGAAAATAACATAGGGGCATATATATATATATATATATATATATATATATATATATATATATATATATATATATATATATATATATATATATATATATATATATATATATATATATATATATGCCCCATTATTTGCTAGCTGGGGACCCTCATCCAGGGTTGATACACTCTTTTTATGAAGGGATGCCTTTGCATCCATTACTTCATATTACCATTTATATATATATATATATATATATATATATATATATATATATATATAAATATATATAAATGTTAATATGAAGTAATGGATGCAAAGGCATCCCTTTGTAAAAAGAGTGTATCAACCCTAGATGAGGGTCCCCAGCCAACAAATAATGGGGCCCATTTTTTTGAATATGAGTGTCAAATACTGGAGGTAAAAACCAAACACCCTTTTACCATTGCACTTCCATGTTTCACATGCCAATTGGTCCACTTAGCAGCCATACACACATCCATGTCATTGTTTGACTATTGACCATTTTTATTTAAACTTTGACCAAATATATCTGAAGCATATGATGTCTATTTTATGCATTCCAATATGTGTTGGAAAGTTCTCAGAATGATCTTCCATACTATACTAGTTTCAATAGATATTAAGAACTTATGATACCCAAAAATGACCTCCAGATAACACCTCCCCAATAAGATCATTTTGGTCTCCAAAATTCATAATAATCCACTAAATATGCTAAACATTTATTTACATCACACCAAAGTATTTAAACTAGAATATATCAAGTGAAGGTGTTATGAATTTAATTTATGTAAATAAAAATCCATTTGAAAAACACCTAGTTTATATCAATGAAATAATAAGTTATAAAAATTCCCTACAAGAAGTCAACTATCCAACTAAAACTGTAACCTGCTTATGGAGAGTAAAATAAACTCTTTACCCATTCTACCAAAATGACCTATTTACCCTAAATATTCATTGAATTTGGTGGATTATCTCAACCCCTGCATGGCATAAAGGCTAAGGTGTTCTCCTTGTTATATCAAAATCACACAAGGGAAATCAAAGTATTTTAATAAAATGGTTTTATAGATCACCTATGTAAAAAAGTACCTTATAGGACTTGTAAAAAAATTCCAACACCTCTATACTTACATTTATATAAAATTTCCATTTATGGTTCTCTAAAAGTACTTATGCATGATGTGCATGACAAACATACATGTGAGTAAAAACAAATTGTAATACAAACATTGCCCAAGATACTATGGGACTTAAACATGCAAGATGTCAAGTATATATGAGTGAAACTAATTTATCCATCCTAAGGTTACTAATGCACAATATACACAAATAAGAGCCTCTTTACCAACTTATAAACTTTGCAAGTGACTGTAAGACATATCATAAACACGAGGCAAAAATCAATAATTTTAAACCTATCTCAATGTTTCCTCATTGTTGATCGTTCCCTAATTCATACCTCCAAAACTCATCCAAACTAAATTAGATTTCCAAAACCTTATCACAATGGAAAACTAAAATAGGAGATAGAAAATTTTCTTCCAAACACAAGTTTATAAAAAATTCCTTCCCTAGATCTAATAGTTAAGAATTACCCTAAAAATAGAGTTTGAAGTGAAAAAAATCATACTTATCAATACTATAGTAATTCTTATGAAAAATTATTATGTTAAACCATTTTGTCAATACAAGGGTTGTTCCCTCTTCATGGTTTCCAATAATTGAATATAATTGTTCATCTTATAAACTCTATCTTATGAGATTTAGATGATCAATTTTTAATTGTCAAAAGGATTTAAACAATTCCAAATCAAGGCATATTTTACTTCTAATGTAACCCACACAAAGGATTTAAACCAAAATTATGTTACATAGTTAGGTTGAAAATATCATATACTTCTTTAAAAACTATGAACTACACCTATTGAGTACTAGTTGGTATATTTTTGGGTTTAAACAACTTACTGTTTTCTTCATGCAACACTTAACAAAGTTGTGAAGACATACCAACTTATCAACCAATTTATACTCAATAGTCAACATACAAAAGTTTGTTCATTCTTGAACAATTCCTTATTTTACATTTCCATATCTTAACATGGAATTGGTCTTTTCAATTGTTCCTATATTTAAGGACATAGGCTTCCAAGATATTATTAATAATCCAAAATAAAGGCTACACAACTAGTTATCATTACAGAAATATTATGTCAATATTAATATGAAATCAGATCATCATCATACCTTAATCTAACCTATATGAAAGAATGATAATAGAATTAAAACTAATTCCTCTTATATGTGCATCATAAAAATACCTTGCATTTTATCTAAATGCATCCTAAAAAAGAAAGGTTGATTCAACATCATCTCACATCTTCAAGTGACAATTGTTTGTTCATCATCCAGATTGAACCTATAAAAATAGTGGTTTATAATCTTAGCTATTATAAGATTATATTATTTTAGCATAGTGGAACACCACCTAATTTCCCTTTACACTAGCCAATCCTACATAGTCAAATCAAATAGAAGAATAATACTAGGAATTTGATATCTAAAAAAATAAAACTAAAGTATATCAACAACTGAAGCAAGTCATGTATCAACCTGCTATGATACCAAAAGTTATCCAAAAATAAGATTTACCCCCTTAGATAAATAAAATTATTTTCTAAAATTAGATTATTGAAAAATATCAAATCCCTTAAGTACAAAGAATTTGATGCAAAATTCTAGGAATGAATGAATGTAATTATAAAACTCTGTAAACTCATTTCCTAAATCAAAACTCCTTTTTGTGTCCTTTTATGATTTTCTAAAAATTACTTTATATTTATTTAGTTCTTTCCCAAATTCAATTATAAAGAAAACATAGCATACTGAAAAGGAAATTTGACAAAATCTGATAATGAAGTTCACCCTTTTATAGGATACGTCTCTGGGTTCATGAAACAAAAAATCAATCCATTAAAAAGATGAAAGTATTAATAATTTACAACTTACATCAACATGGAATTCTAGACCTACAAGTAGTATTGAAACTAAACTATGAAGACCCTGAGTTGAAAATAAAAATGTCTTCCAAAAGTTCATAGTACCTATTCATCTTCTTTGTGCATTCAAGCATGTTTTCTCTATTAGGAATATATGCAAATTATTAATAGGCATTACAATGTTGGAAGAGTGTCTCTAGATTTTATAGAACTGTAAACTCCTTTAAATGACCCTACAACAACATTCAATACACTTCCATGGCCAAAGGCCTTATAAAATAAAGGATATTAAAAAATACAATCTCGTATCTTTGTGTCCAAATCAAACTTTGCATATATTAATATTAATGTGAGTTCAATGGTATAATGGTAACATATTGTTGGCCATTTTTTGCCCCCTTGGCAAAATTATGGTCAACTTCTTCTCTGGATTTTCGAAGCCAGTCATATTCAGGTTGTAAAGTCCATCCTAGTTCATGCTCAGTTTAGCCTTGGTCATCTCAGTTCAGCATCTCATTTCAACATGGTTGAACCAAACTGTTGAACCAAATTTTGGTTCAATAGGCTTGGTTCAAGTTAAAAGGTTCACCATTCAGTTCAAGCACCTTAGTTTAATATGCATTGAACTTTCGTGCCATTGAACCGTTGAACCAAATTCTTGGTTCAACGGACTTGGTTTAACGTACTTGGTTCAATGGCTTAAGTTCAATGTTCGGTTCAATGAAAAGAGTTAATTGGGCTTGGATTTTGGTTCATTGGCATGCTCCTTTGAACCTTGAACCGTTGAACCAAATTTTGGTTCAATGGCTTCAGTTCAATGGAAAAGGTTCAATGTCAACGGTTCAATAGAGTCCATCAGCCTTCATAACTAATCGGCATGCTTAGGTGAACTGTTGAACCAAATTTTGGTTCAACAGGTTTGGTTCAAAGGAAAATTTCAATGAAGAGGTTCGTTGGTCTTGGTTCAATAGGGAAATTAGTGCACAATGGTTAAACCTTGAACTGTTGAACCAAATTTTGGTTCAATGGGTTTGGTTCAAGGGTTTGCCCTTGGTCGAAGGGTAGTCTGCAGGTTAAAGGCCCTTTCGGAGCATAGGCACTTCATGTTTCAAAGGAAAATTGGGAATTCGGGCCGCTTCACACTCCAAAGCAAAAAGTTAGGGCAGAATTTCCATAGAATTTTTATCTGCGGGAAATGTTCGCGGCTCAAGCAAAGTCAAAGTCCAAATGGCGAAAGAATTTTTGCTAACTTTTTGTCCACAGACAAAAGTCCGTGGGAAACAAAGCCACAAAAAATCAAACAATGAAGGCCCAGGGAAATTATCTGCGGGGACCCGAGAGGATTACCAGCCTACAAAGAGATCTGCCAAAGGACCCCGAAGGGCAAGTACCCTTGTGGGGGGACTTCCAGCCAAATTCAAAGAGGCATTTTCAAGGGGCGGAGGGTCACCATCCCTTCGAGAGAATGTGAAGGGTATGTTTCGAAGCAAAGGGGTGCCCGTGGGGGGAAATAAAAGCAAAGGCCGATAAGGGATCTGATATGATGCCATGTGGACTCGACGACATCCCAGTGGACGTCAAGTTTAATAGAATGAAATGTCTATTGATGTTTAAAAGCATGACAGCCATAGAAGCATCAATTTTAGTGAAATGGAATAATTGTTTGTTTTCAAATGAGAAGCGCTAACTAGGAAAGAGCTCAGAATGTCGTGACCTACCAGTATGTTCACCCAAGGAGCCAAGCAGCCAAAAAAGACAAATTCCAAGTGACAAGTAGAGTGACAAGGTAGGGTGCAGTCAAGCAGTCTAAGTGGCATAAACAAGGTAATTTATTGCCTGATGGCGTGAATGACAAATGGATAGAGCAACAGGCAGGTGATGAGTGAACAGTTAAGTTCGACTGGCACAAATTGGTGAAGTGACTTTGGCAAGTGAAATAGTGCCAGTGAATTGATCATTTGGAATGATAGTAGCCAATAGTGCAACCATTTTCTCTATTTCACATTAAAGGGGAAGGGAAATCATGTAATTCATATAAGTAGGAAATGTAAGTCTCGAGCAGGCAAAACAAATAGTTCATTTAATTCCTTGAGTGACTTGTTCTCTTCATGAAAGTACACGTATGCCACTTGTAAAAAATGAGTGCCAAATGAGCCTCTTGAAATTTCCATATATATTGTGAACTTGGTCATTTTTTAAAGATCTTTTCATGAATTTTACAAGGCACAGCCCTGCTAAAATTTTTGTCTGAATCAAATAAACACAATTTTTTACCTCTTCTTGGATAGATATCCTGTGTATGTCCTGAGTGTTGATTTGTGTTTAGTCATTGTCTTTGATGCTCTCACAGGTTTAACATCAATACACCAGCTATCTACAAGGTTCCATCTGTAGCTGATAGGAGAAGAGTTCTATTTTAGAGTGCAAAATAGAGGGGATTATCTACAGAGTGCTTCTTATAACACCTTTTGATGAACCTCCTTTTTTTGTATCTTTGATTTTTACCTCCATGTCAAGTTTGTGGATTGCTTTTTCTGTCAAGGGTGAAGCGTATAAGTGTGTTTTGTCTGATTTTGAGAGTGGGTGTGAAAGGGTCATATTGTTTTGGTGTATCACCTCCTTAGAGTAGGTTTGTTTTTCTTGCATCTCTCTCCCTTTTCATCCCCCCCTTTATTGTGTGTGTGTGTGTGTGTGTGTGTGTGTGTGTGTGTGTGTGTGTGTGTGTGTGTGTGTGTGTGTGTGTGTGCGTGTGTGTTTGTGTGTGTGTTTTTCACTTGTTGGAATAAACACGATACATCAAAGGGAGCTAGCCCTTATTTAGAGACTCTCTTCTCCAGCTTCACCATCCCACAGGTGAGAGAGGAGTTTCCATTGTTGTGTGAAGAAGGCAAGAGCTCAGCCTCCTGCCAAGGGTGCAATCTTCTACATCAATAGTTTCTGGCATGCCTGGTGGGACCACAAGTTTTTACTTAGTAAAGTTGCAGGGTTAGTCACTGATCCTGTTACAGTAGAAGAACCACCAATACAGCACCGTGCACATCAACAATTTTTGGCATGCCCAGTGGGACTTTTAGTTTGATAATTTAGTGAAGTTCAGGAATGATGTTGGTCTTGATACAACCATTTTAAGTCTTCTAGCATCTGGTGACTCCACTGGTAAGAGCTTCAATTCTATATTTTCAAAACTAGTTTCTTAATCTTCTATTCCTAAGGTCACCACAAGGTCTGCTTCAAGAGGGGTCCCTTTTGATTTCATTGTGTTACCTTTAAACTCTAATAAAAGAATACAATTTGAAGGGACGCATCCTTATCCAGAAATCAATCCTCCCAGGCCTATTGTAAGAGCCACATATGTAGCTCAACCGCAGTTACAGCTGATCCCAGCCATGGCACTGCCTTTTGCAGCTTTTCATGGTGAGAGCCCCTTAAATCTCCCACGCTATGATCCAATTCCAGGAACATCTCTAAAGAATGTGCCTTATTTTGATGGAGTGGGACCTATTACAACCATTGAGCATATTAAGAATATTTCCAACCTTTGCAATATTCATAATATAATAGAAGAAAATATTGCCATCAGACTACTGGCACTGTCTCTTAAAGGCAAGGCTCTTGATTGGTATGAGACCTTGCCTGTGAATTCCATACATTCCTAGAATGAATTGGGCACTTAGTTAACTAATCATTTTGGGGAAAAAAGTGATGGCCTCTCTCTTGCTGAGTAGCTGACGACCATAAAGAGAGCTCCACATGAGTATATGCAAGACTTCAACACATGTTTTCAAAAGACTTGGGATAGAATTCCCATCCTAGTCAAGCCAAATCCCAGCTATGCTTTCTTGTACTATTTAAAGGTGCTAAATAGTGATATTGCTATGATGATCCAATCTATGGGAGGACATATACTTCCAGCCGCTTATGACATTGCCATATCACCTAAACATTGCTTGATTCAAGTTGAGAAAATTGCCCCTAGGCCTAACATGCCACTTTTCCTAGAATTGTTGCCCCCAATTCAAACTATTGCTCCCACAATAGTTCCCCTACCTAGCATTGAGAAGCCAGCTATTGTTCTATCTAATGAGCTTCACGAGGTTAAAAGCCTGTTGTAAAACATGTCAAACAAACTTGTTGCCCTTAAAAGGCAGCAAGCTCAAAGCAATAGGCCGAACCAAGGATATCAATAATATGGCCAGGCCCCTAGACCCCCCTTTCAAAATTATAACCAAAGTCAGGGGCAGCTCACTACAACTAGGCCATTTCAAAACTACAACACTTGTCCCTCTTCATCGTCTAAGGCCATGGTGTCTATTTAGAACAATTTAGTACAAGAGCAGTCAAGTTGTTTAACCATGGGATACGGTCAAGAATAGGCCATCTATACAAATGAGGTGATGAACTATTTTTATAATGCAGACAACCAAACAACCACTCAATCTCATGCCTTTGAGACTTCAATGCAGCCCAACATGAGTAACAATCAAGCTCAACCTGATTCTGCCCTGATGAATCATTTGGAAGAAGATTTTTATTTAGTGAATATTGTGGGTGCTGCAAAAAATTAGGTTGATTGTGTTGCATCCAACACAAGGTTTAAGAGAAGGGCAATGGGAGAAGCCCAGGCTACCACTCAAGCATCAGTAGCACCTCCTCCATCACACTCCAATGTAAAGGCCCCAAATTTTAGGCAGTCATCTATACCTTTAGCCCCTCAACCTGTAGTTCAGCTTAGAATCAACCCCAAAGAAAGCTTAAGGCATGGCAGTCCTTAAATAAATATAGTGGATCAGATGAAGAATCTAAATATGAATATCTCTTTATGGGATTCATTGTCTCTTCTAGGCTAGAAGGACACGTTAAAAAAGGAATTGAATGAGATGGATTGTCAAGCTACCCCAGCCAGCACTGATAATGTCTTAATGACAAATGGATAGCCTTCCACTTTAGGACAGGTGAAGAACGAAGAGAAAACTCCTCCTTTCTACGTATCCATGGTCATTGGGGACCTTTTGGTGCACAACTGCATAATTGATAGTGAGGCCAGCACCTCAGTGATGCCCAAGTGCATTGCTGATAAGATGGGATTGAAGTATCAAGAAATGAACAAAGGAGCCCTACAGCTAGATGGGACACCTAAAAAAATAGTTGGGATTGTGAAGGGTTTAGGCTTGAAATTGCATTCTTGCCCAACCTTCTCAATTCCCCATGATATATTAATAGCGGATGTTCCTCCGTATTTCACAATTTGTTTTTCCAGGGACTTCACATCAAAGATAGGTGGATATCTAGTAGCGAATTGGTCATATCCAGTTTTTAGAACCAAGTATGGGACCAAATTGAAAATTGAGTCTGAGCCACTCTACAAGGACCATCTAGAACCATATTTCCCCAAGCAAACAAATGTCAGTTACACCATCATCGACCCAGAAGAGTCTCAGATGGACCAATCTCCATCCTCTGCTCTTGAAGGAGTTGCAGACTTACTCTTCGATGAGTGGGGAAAGGATAACTTTGAACATGATCCATACAAATTCATTGAGGAGGTAGACCTTAGAGTCTATTACATGCATGAGGAAGGTGCCTTCATGCCAAATTTAATGAAGGAAAGCAAAGAAGACCTTAGCCTATGGCAGTTGTATTTTGATGGTTCCAAAAGTAAAATAGGCACTGGTGGTGGGGCGATGTTGGTTTCCCCTTTGAAGGAAAGGTAATTTTTAGCTTTCCGTTTCCATTTCTCTTGCATGAGTAATGTTGCAGAATATGAGTCTTTGATCCATGGCCTTGAATGGGAAAGAAAAAGAGGGATTAGGGAGTTGCAAGTCCTGGGAGACATCAAACTAATTGTAAATCAAGCAGGAGACCTGAATCTGACCAAAAACTCTTTGCTGAGGTCTTACAAACATAGAGTTTGGGACTTGGTGGAGGATATTCTTGCTTTTAACATTGACTCTATTCCCAAGGAGTAGAACAAACAAGCTAATAGGCTGGTAGCAATTGGTACCCAATTTGACGTTTCAAAGGAAATAAGTTATGACTGTGGTTCGTGCCACTTGAAAGTGGTGGTTTGGCCGTCAATCCCAAACAACATTGCAAATTGGCAAGTCTTTGAAAGTGACTAGTAGATAGCCTTCTTCCTACAAGAAGAAGCCAAGTTCGCAACACATAACCAGGTGAAATTGTAGCAAAAATATGGCAATCAGATTGTTCAGTTAAAGAATAATAAACTCCCCAAAGGTCTGGTCACGCTTGAAAGCATTTTCAACAGAGATGACCAGTTAAGAAATGATAAGGCGTGCATCACTACCAAAGAAGAAAATTATGAAAGGGTTGAAATCTTCAAGGGTAAGCTACTAGCGCTTGGAAATGTCTACACGTTTTAGGAGAGGTGAGCTTTCATTCTACTATGTCAAGAATTCACCGATGTGTTTGCATGGGATTATAGTGACTTAAAGGGCTTTGACCTAAGGCTTACCCAACACACCATTGAATTGGAAGAAGGTGCCAAGCCAATAACACAAACGAAAAGGCCTGTCAATCCTAAAATTGAGCCCCTCATGCAAAGGTAATTGGCCAAATTGATTGAGTCTAAAATTATATTTCCAATCAAACATTCCTCATGGTTGACCAACCTTGTTCCTGTTAGAAATAAAAATTGGGAGATCAGGCTGTGTCAACTTTAGAGACCTTAATAAAGTCTCTTTAAAGGATCATTACCCCTTCCAAGCATGGAGTGGATCCTCTATAAGGTAACTGGTAGTGAGTGTTTCTCCCTCCTGGATGGTTATTCAGGGTACAATCAGATTCTAGTGCAAGGTTGTGACCAGAACAAAATAGCCTTCACCACAAAATGGGGAATGTTTGCCTATAAGAAGATGCCATTTGGGCTATCCAATGCTGGTGCTACCTTTCAGCGAGCCATGGACATGGATTTTGGTGGCTTGATAAATAATAACGTGTTGGTATACCTTGACGATGTAACGGTATTCTCCAAGAAAGTGAGCCAGCACATGGAACACCTCAGGTAGATTTTTGAAAGATGTAGGGAATTTGGCATCTCTCTTAATTCAAAGAAGTGTGTGTTTTTTGTTCATGAGGGGAAACTCCTTGGCCACATTATGTCCAAGGAGGGTTTGTCTATTGAACCCAAGAGAGTTTGCTCTATACTAGAGATGTCCCTACCAAAACACAAGAAAAGTCTATAGAGTTTCTTTGGAAGGATTAATTTTATTCAGAGATTCATTCCAAATTTTGTAGAGATAGTCAAGCCACTCACCCCTATGATAAAGAAAGGTGAGGATTTCAAATGGATAGTTGAGAGGAAACACAGCTTTGAGGCCATCAAGCAGGCCATAACCTGGGCTCCCACTTTGATCAGCCTAGACTTCAGCAAAGACTTCAACCTCTATACCTTCAGTAATGAGAAAGTGATATCTGCCATGCTTACCCAAGCTAACAGTGACGACCTCGAGCAGCCACTTGCTTTCTTTAGCCAAGGGTTAGAGGACATCGAAGTCAAGTACACCTATGTATAAAATCAAGTCTTAGCAGTGGTGCAGAGCCTAAATAAATTCAGGCATATGTTGTCTAACAGCAGGATCCACCTTATGGTCACACATCCGGGTGTCAAGGATTTCTTGACCCATCGATATTTAAATGAAAAGAGGGTAGGGTGGATTACCAAAGTGATGGATTATGACATAGATATGAAGATCACCAAGATGGTGTGGGGAAGAGGCCTGTGTGAATAGCTGGCTGCAGACTTAAAGCAAGAAAGGAGAGACAGCTTGTTAATCCATGATGCAGCCACAATAGAAGAACCAGTTGTCATAAAGGATTAGATGCTGGACATGAAGCATTTCCTTCTCATGGGTGAATGTCTATAGGGTCTTGATAAGACTGTGAGAAGGTATTTTAAACTCCAGTCCCTTCCTTATTTTTTGGTTGATGAAGTATTGTTTATGAGGGATTTCTTTAGGGTCCTCCTAAGGTGCATTGACCTAAACTAGGCTGATAAGGTATTGGCTGAGTTCTATGATGGGCCAACAGGTAGTCACTTCACCCCTAAAGCTACAACAACAAATATAATGAGAGCTAGCTATTTTTGGCCTACTCTTTTTAAGGACACCTATGCCTGGGTAAGAAAGTGCCGGAAGTGTGCACTTTTTGATAGAAAACAACGATTGGCTGCCATGCCTCTATAGCCCATTCAAGTTGAGCAACCATTCATGCAGTGGGGCCTGGACTTCATAAGGATGATTAACCCTCCCTCTAGTGCTGGGCACAAATGGGTCCTGACTGCTACAAATTATTTCACCAGGTGGGTGGAGGTCGTCGCTTTGAAAGAGGTGAATGAAAGCGCAGTCCTGGAGTTCTATGAAGATCTAGTAACAAGATTTGGGGTCCTAGCCACCATAATCTCAGATAACACTTTGGCTTTTTTGGGGACCAAAATAAGTGAATGGGCACTAAAGTATGGCATATACCTCAGCACTTCATCAAATTATTATCCGTAGGGGAATGGACTGGTTGAGTCCACCAACAAAAATCTGATCAGAAGCATAAAGAGAACTATGGAAGAAAATTAGAGAACTTGGCATGCCAAGCTAAAGATAGCTCTATGGGCCGACTGAATTAATCCAAAAAGAGCAATCAAAAATTCTCCATATACACTCATGTATGGAAGGGAAGCTAGGCTTCCTATCTTGCTTAAATTTCCAATGTTGGATCTCTCCCACCAACTGCAATTTGAAGAAGGAAATGGCCTAGAGGTCAAGTTGTTTGAGCTGATGGAACTCCAAGAGGTAAGGGATCGGGCTATGGCTTCCATGACCAATCACCAACAGAAAGTAAAGAGGCACTTCGATAAGAAATCTTTGTTAAAATATTTCACTGAAAGAGACATTATCTTAAAGTGAGACGAAGATCGAGCTAAGCCTAAAAAACATGAAAAAATTGATGCCCTATGGAGTGGTCCTTACATGATCACTCAGTGCAAGCAGCATAATGCATTCCAACTTTCTAGGTTGGATGGTGAAGAACTGTGTATCCCAGATAATGGGATACATTTGAAATGCTGCCATTGATTTTTGGGTTCACTTGTACATATTCTCCTTTTGTTTTCTTTCCCTATTTTCCCTAAGTGTTGTTGCACAAGTTGTAGTTTTCTTAGCCTTGTATGTATTTTCTTTTCCTCAGAGGTGGGTCTGTGCATTTTGGTTCTAAGTTATAACAGAGCTATTTTTGGTTCTCAAAGTTACTACTGACTCCATGCCCAATGGATTTTCAAGGCATCTAGATTATAAACATGGCAGGCATGTTTCCCCTGTGAGTCACCAATTTGTTTACCAATTTTTGCCCACTTGGCAAAATTGTGGTCAACTTCTTCTCTAGATTTTTGAATCCAGTCATATTCAGGTTGTAAAGTCCATCCTGGTTCATGCTCAGTTTAACCTGGTTCATCTCAGTTCAACATCTCATTTCAACATAGTTAAACCAAACTGTTGAACCACATTTTGGTTCAATGGGCTTGGTTCAAGTCAAAAGTTTCACCATTCAATTCAAGCACCTCAGTTCAATATGCATTAAACTTTCATACCATTGAACCATTGAACCAAATTCTTAGTTCAATGGACTTGGTTCAATGTACTTGGTTCAACGGCTTAAGTTCAACATTTGGTTCAATGCAAAGAGTTCATTGGGCTTGGCTTTTGGTTCATTGGTGCGCTCCTTTGAACCTTGAACTGTTGAACCAAATTTTGGTTCAATGGCTTCAGTTCAATGGAAAAGGTTCAACGTCAATGGTTCAATAGAGTCCATTGGCCTTCATAACTAATCGACACGCTTAGGTGAACTGTTGAACCAAATTTTGGTTCAATGGGTTCGGTTCAAAGGAAAAGTTCAATGAAGAGGTTCATCGGTCTTGGTTCAATAGGGAAATCAGTGCACAATGGTTGAACCCTGAACCGTTGAACAAAATTTTGGTTCAATGGGTTTAGTTCAAGGGTTTTCCCTTGGCTGAAGGGTGGTCTATAGGTCAAAGGCCCTTTTGGAGGGTAGGCACTTCATGTTTCAAATTAAATCAAGAATTTGGGCCGCTTCACACTCCAAAGCAAAAAGCTAGGGTAGAATTTCTATGGACTTTTTGTCCGCAGGAAATGTCCGCGGCTCAAGGAAAGTCAAAGTCCAACTAGCAGAAGAATTTCTATGGACTTTTTGTTCGCAGACAAAATTCTGTGGGAAACAAAGCCGCAAAAAATCAAATAGCAAAGACCTAGGGAAATTGTCTGCAGGGACCCAGGAGGATTGCCAGCCTACAAAGAGACCCACCGAAGGACCCCAAAGGGAAAGCACCCTTATGGGGGGACTTCTGGCTAAATGCAAAGAGGCATTTTCAAGGGACAGAGGGTCACCATCCCTCTGAGAGAATGCAAAGGGTAAGTTTCAAAGCAAAGGGGTGCCCGCGGGGGGAAACAAAAGCAAAGGTTGATAAGGGATCCGATATGATGCCACGTGGACCCGATGACGTCCCAGTGGATGTCAATTTTAATAGAATGAAATGTCCATTGATGTTTAAAAGCATGACATCTATAGAAGCATCAATTTTAGTGAAATGGAATAATTGTTTGTTTTCAAATGAGAAGCGCTAACCAGGAAAGAGCTTAGAATGTAGTGACCCGCTAGTATGTTCACCCAAGGAGCCAAGTGGCTAGAAAAGACAAATTCCAAGTGACAAGTAGAGTGATAAGGTAGGGAAAAGTCAAGTAGTCCAAGTGGCATAAATAAGGTAATTTATTACCTGATGGTGTGAATGACAAATGGACAGAGCGATAGGCAGGTGATGAGTGAGCAGTTAAGTCCAACTGGCACAAATTAGAGAAGCAACTTTGGTAGGTGAAATAGTGCCAGTGAATTGATCATTTGGAATGATAGCAGCCAACAGTGCAACTATTTTCTCTATTTCACATTAAAGGGGAAGGAAAATCGTGTAAGTCATCTAAGCAAGAAATGTAAGTCTCGATCAGGCAAAATGAATAGTTCATTTAATTCCTTGAGTGACTTGTTCTCTTCATGAAAGGACACGTATGCCACTTGTAACCAATGAGCACCAAATGAGCCTCTTGGACTTTCCATATATATTGTGAACTTGGTCATTTTGTAAAGATATTTTCATGAATTTTACAAGGTGGAGCCCTACTAAAATTTCTACCTGAATCAAATAAACACAGTTTTTTACCTCTTCTTGGATAGATATCATGTGTATGTCCTGAGTGTTGATTTGTGTTTAGTCATTGTCTTTGATGCTCTCACAGGTTTAACATCAACACACCAGCTATTTACAAAGCACCATCTGCAGTTGATAGGAGAAGAGTTCTATTTTGGAGTGCAAAACAGAGGGGATTATCTATAGAGTGCTTCTTATAACACCTTTTGATGAACCTCCTTTTTTGTATCTTTCATTTCTACCTCCCTGTCAAGTTTGTAGATTGCTTCTTCTATCAAGGGTGAAGCATATAAGTGTGTTCTGTCTGATTTTGAGAGTGGGTGTGAAAGGGTCATATTGTTTTGGTGTATCACCTCCTTAGAGTAGGTTTGTTTTTCTTGCATCTCTCTCCCTTTTCATCCCCCCCTTTATTATGTGTGTGTGTGTGTGTGTGTGTGTGTGTGTGTGTGTGTGTGTGTGTGTGTGTGTGTGTGTGTGTGTGTGTGTGTGTGTGTTTCACTTGCTATAATAAACATGATGCATCAAAGGGAGCTAGCCCTTATCTAGAGACTCTCCTCTCCAGCTTCGTTGTCCCACAGGTGAGAGATGAGTTTCCATTGTTGCATGAAGAAGGCAGGAGCTCAACCTCCTGCCAAGGGTGCAATCTTCTACATGAACACATATTATTTTGTTACCTTTGAGGAGCAGGGTTTGAATCCCATTAATCTACTAATATAGGTCCAAATAGTATTCAAATATATTAATCCCCCATGTTATTCATTTCAAAGTCATGGCCTAACATCTAGATGCCCTCCTTTTGGGACTGAGGTCAAGTGTTCAACCTCAGAACTTGGGGTATATTTCCTTTTAGGGGTTAAAATCCCACATTCATAAGAATTAAACATTTTGAGGGATTAATATATCCCAAAAATCCTCCTTTATTTCATGGTTGTGGCCATGTCCTTGGCATTTTGAACAACTAGATTATCAAGACATGCTTTGTCAAAGGTTGGTTGAGTTGGTTTCAAATATTCAAGCTTGATTGGATGGTTAGAACCTAAGAAAAATGGTGAGTTGGTTATTTGAGCTGGTCTTGATGGAATAATTATTCTTGAGATGGCAATAGGGCTAGGTCTCAAGCTCACCATAGATAATAAGTGACTCAAAAAATAGAAAGGATGTGGTGGCAGGCCATCTGGTGGCCTAAGGACCCACCACATGGACCTCTCCAATAACATCAATTATCAATATGAGATGCAAAAAAATAGTATGTGGTATTTGGTTTAATAATAATGGGATTATTAGTCCACATGTACCACATAAATAACATAGAGTCATATACATATAAAATGTAACAATGGTAATATGAAGTAATGGAGGCAAAGGCATCCCTCCATAAAAAGAGTGTGTCAACCCTGGCTGAGGATCCCCAACCAGTAAATAGAGAGACACATTTATCCAAATATGAGTGTTAAAGATTGAAGGCAAAAACCAAACACCCTTTTACCATTGCACTGCCATATGTCACCTTCCAATTGGTCCACTTGGAATCCATACACACATCCACATCATTATTTGATTGTTGACCATTTTTTATCTAAACTTTGATCAGTGGTATTTGGAGAATATGATGTCCATTTTATGTGTTCTAATATGCATTGGAAAGCTCTCAGAATGCTATTCCATATTATACTAGTTTTAGGAGATCTTGGGAAATTATGATGCCTAAAAATGACCTTTGTATCACACCTCCCCAATAAGACCCTTTTGGTCTCCAAAAGTCACAATAATCCACTGAATCTACTAAATGACTTTTTAGCCCATCACACTAAAGTATAGAAACTATTAAATAACAAGTGAAGGTGTTATGAATTTAAGTTATGCAAATAAACTCCATTTGAAAATAACAAAGTTTACATCAGTGAAATAAGACATTATAAAACTTACCTATAAGAATTCAACTATTCAACTAAAAATATAACTTGATTATGGAGAGTAAAACAAACTCTTTAACCATTCTACCAAAATGACCTATTTACACAAAATAGTCATTAAATTTGGTAGATTCTCTCAACCCCTTCACTACATAAAGGCTAAAGTGTTCTCCTTGTTATATCAAAATCACATAAGGTAAATCAAAGTGTTGCATCAAAATGGTGTTATAGATCACCTATGTACAAAAATTCCCTATAGGACTTGTAAACAAATTGAAACACTTGTATACTTGCATTTATAAAATTTTCCCATCTATGGATATCTAAGAGTACTTCTACATGATGTGCATGACAAAACTACATGAGAATTCAAAAAATTTGTAATACAAACATTGCCCAAGATACCATGCGACTTAAATGTGCGAGATGTCAAGTATATGTGAGTGCAACTAATTTTTCCATCCTAAGGTTACCAATGCACAATATACATAAATAAGATCCTCTTTATCAACTTACAAAATTTGCAAGTAACTTTAAGACATAATAAGTGTGAGGATAAAAATAAGAATTTTAAAAAAGTATCAAGGTTTCCTCACTGTTGACTACTTCCTAATTCATACCTCCAAAACTCATCCAAACTAAGTTAGATTTCTAAAATATTATCACAATGGAAAAATGAAATAGGAGATAGCAAATTTTCTTCCAAACATAAGTATATCAAAAATTCCTTCCCTAGATCCAATAGTTAAGAATTTACCTGAAAATAGTGTTTGAAGTGAATAAAATCATACTAATCAATACTATATTAATGATTATGAAAACTTTTTTTTTAAACCATTTTATCATTATAAATGTTGTTCCCTCTTCATGGTTTCCAATAACTGAATAGAAGGTTTCATCTTATAAAGTCTATATTATGAGAGTTAGATGATCCATTTTTTATTTTCAAAAGGCTTTAAACAATTCCAAATCAAGGCATATTTTACTTCTAAGGTAACCCACACAAAGGATTCAAACCAAAATTGTGTTACATAGTTACGTTGAAAATATCATATACCTCTTTAGATATTATGAATTGCACTTGTTGGCATATTGTTGGGTTTAAATAAATTATTGTTTACTTCTTGTAATACTTATCAAAGTTATGAAGACATACCAACTTACCAACCAATTCATACTCAATAGTCAACATGCAAAAGTTTGTTCATTTCTGAACAATGCCCTATTTGTCATTTCCATATCTTACCGTGGAACTAGTATTTTCACTTGTTCCTATAATTAAGGACATATTCTTCCAAAATATGATTAATAATCCAAAAATAAAGGCTACACAACTGGTTATCATTACCAAAATATTGTGTCAATACCAATATTAAATTAGATCACCATCATACCTTAATTTTCCCTCTATGCAAGAATGATAATAGAATTACAATCTATTCCTCTTGGATGTGCATCACTAAAAATGCCTTGGATTTTATCTAAATGTGTCCCAAGAAAGAAAGTTTGATCCTCTCTCAACATCATCTCACACCTTCAAATTATAATTGTTTGTTCATCATCCAAAGTAACTCTATAGAACTAGTGGTTTTAGAATCTTAGCCATTAGAATCTTTTCTTCTTTCATCGTATTGGAACACCTTCCAATTTCCCTTTGCACTGGCCAATCTTACATAGTCAAATACAACATAAGAATAATAACAATAATATGATATCTAAAAATTTCAACCTGAAGTATATCAACAACTAAAGCAAGTCCTGTATCAACCTGCTCTGATACCAAAATTGATCTAAAAACAAGATTTACCCCCTTAGATAAATAAAATTGTTTTTTTAAACTGGTTACTGAAAAATATCAATTCCCTTAAGTAAAGAGAACTAGATGCAAAATTATAAGAATGAATGAAAGTAATTAGAAAACTCTGTAAACTCATTTCCTAAATTTAAACTCTTTTTTGTGTCATTTTATGATTTTCTATAGATTACTTAATATTTTCCTTAATTCTTTCCCAAACTAATTTATGAAGAAAACACAACATACTAAAAATGAAAATTGAACAAATCTCATAACGGAGTTCACCCTTTTAGGGGATACATCTCTGGGTTCATTAAATAACAAACTAATCCATTAAAAAGATGCAAGTATTAATAATTTATAACTTACATCAAAATGGAATTCTAGACTTACAATTAGTAATGAAAATAAACTATGAAGACTATAAATTGATCAACAAAACATCTTCCAAAATTTTATAGTACCTATTCATCTTCTCCATGCATTTGGGCATGGTTTCTCCATTAAGAATATATGCAAACTCTTAATAAAATGGGCATTAAAATGTTGGAGGAGTGTCTCTAAATTTTACAGACCTATAAACTCCTTCAAATAACCCTAAAATAACATTCAATACCCTTCCATCGCCAAAGGCATTATTAAATAGAAGGATATTAAAAAATATATACTCAAGTCTCTATGCCCAAATCAGACTTTGCATAGATTAATACTAATGCCAGTTTAATGGTATAATGGTAGCATATTATTTTATTACCCATGAAGAGCCAGGTTCGAATCCCCTAAATATCCTAATTTATGTTCTTATATCCTTCAAATATAACTAATCCCCATGTTATTCATTTCAAAGTCGTGGCCTAATGTCCAGGCACCCTCCTTTTGGAAACCAAGGTCAAGGGTTTGAACTCAAAACTCGACATGTATTTCCTTTTATGGGATAAAATCCAACATTCACTGGAATTAAACATTTTGAGGCCTAATTATCCTAAAACCCCTCTTTTGTTTCATGGTTCTAGCCACATCCTTGGTATTTTGAATAACATAATTGTCAGGTGATGCTTTATCAAAGGTTGGTTGAGTTGGTTTTAAACCTTCAAGCTGGGTTGGATGGTTGGAACCTAATAAAAATGATGAGTTAGTTCTTTGAGTTGGTCTTGGTGGCATAATTGGTCTTGAACTAGAACTTGGGCTAGGTCTTGAGCTCACCATAGATAATGAGTGACTCAAAAAATAGAAAGGATGTGGTGAGAGGCCATATGGTGGCTTGAGGACCCACCATGTAGACCTCTCTAATAATACCACTTGTTAATATGAGATGCACCAAAATAGTATGTGGTATTTGGTTTAATAATAATGGGATTATTAGTCCCACATGCACCATGTAAATAACATAGAGGAATATATATAAAAAAATGTAACAATGGTAATATGAAGTAATGGAGGCAAAGGCACCCCTCTGTAAAAAGAGTGCATCGACCCTTGCTAAGGGTCCCTAGCTAAAAAATAGTAGGGCCGATTTGTCTAAATATGAGAGTCAAAGACCAAAGGAGAAAACTAAACACCCTTTTACCATTACATTGCCATGTGTCACATGTCAATTGGTCCACTTGGTATCCATACATGCATCTACCTCACTATTTGACTATTTGACCATTTTTTATCTAAACTTTGATAAGTAGTATCTAGAGCATATGATGTCGGTTTTATGAATTCTAATATGTGTTAAAATTCTCTAGGAATGCTCTTCCATATTTTACTAGTTTTGGGGTATATTAGCAATTTATGATGCCCAAAAATGACCTATAGGTCACACACACACACACACACACACACACACACACACACACACACACACACACACACACACACACACACACACACACATGATTATTTTTATCCTTTATTTTGTGTTATGGATATGTTATGACTTATGAATGGTTTATGTTTATATGTATGTTAGATTATTAGATGGATAGATGTGTCTTGTATATGTAATTGTTTCTCCTAATTTTAATATGTTTTAACGCAATTTAATATTTTTAATATGTATTATGGTATAAAATGGAATGAATTAATGTGTTTATAGATGGTTTAGATAGTTGCCTTTGTTTATATTCTTAGTTTTGAGTTTCAAAAATAACTCCAACATTAATAACCAATTAGAAGTTGATCAGCCTTTATTTGATATAACACAAGAAAATATGCACCAATGGTATGGAAACACCATGATTATGATTATGTCATATGCATAGGTACTATTATCTAATTTTTACCCCTAGGTCAAAATAGGATCCCTATAGTCAAAAAATTGAACCATAGGTGATTTAATAGGCCATAGTTGAGTCCAAAATACCTTATTATCATTTATTAAGGTAAATTTAGAAATATTAAGGTAAGGTCATATTATGGTCACATAATGGTTTAAGCTTGTCATGATGGAATAAGACATGGTAAAAGTGTTTCATAGGTTATTATGGATTTATTAATGTCATTTTATGTGTCAAACACCTTTTCACAATGTCTCATGAAGTTTTGAAAGGTTTGAATCTCGCTTGCTAACTTGAAAGTGTTGAAAATGCATATAAATGTGATTTTTACATAACATTTGTATGTGACAAAGCTATCTAAGTAAAAAATTCATAAATTCCCACTCCAAAGAGGTTGGATCAGTTACTCAACTGTCATACCTATCAACTTGTTAGATAAGTATAGTTTCTTGGAGTGCAATACCACTTTGAAGAGTTAGAGGGAGTTGTACAGACATGCTGAAGTCATGTAAAATTAAAAATAATTGAAGAGTGTCCTTTAGTATTAAATATATCAATAAAAATAATTGGAAGAGGTTTATATTTCAATAGTTTTAAACATATCCTTCTCTCTCTCATCATCCCCTTCACAATATAGTGAAGGCCAAATTCAAGAAGATGGTATGGGCAATATGGTTAGATTTGGTGGATGAAATTTTGGAAAAAGTTAGATAACACTATGAGATTAAAATATGTGGAATTATTAGTTATATTTGTTATCTTATATTTATGAACAATCACTAAAAGCCTAGATAATTTTTTGAAGGAGCAAATCCGCATAGGCTAAGTTTACAAAAACTCTAGAACAAACTATGAATCCATGGCTTCTTGAAATAAATTTAAGTAGCTTCTCAAATGTATATATGTGCCTCTCATGCATTCAATTATCATTTTGGCACATGTGGATGTCTTTTGGCAAGCAAAATGGTTCTTGTGAGTAATTTTTAAGTCTCATTTTTTCCAAAGTTTCTAAGTTATTCAGGTGTTTTAGTGCATCAAAAATTTTATCCATTATATTTTAACTCCCTCTAAATTCATTCATGGCTCCCTGACTAGTTGGATATTGTTTATAGGTCTCAAGTGGTCACTTTTCCATTCACTTTTATGGACTATGTGTTTTCTATGTTTGCATAGTAGAGGTGATTGGAATGTTTTGAATATGTGTTTAAATATAAACTTGAGGCTGCATTTTCATGTTTGATATGATGATGCTTTGGATGAAATGATCTTTAATCACAAATTTCATACTTTGCACTTTTCAAAGGTTCTACACAAATTTGTAGTCCTCATCTTCACCTACCACCTAAAGGTCCATAATTCAATGGAAACTCAAATATGTTGAAACTCAAGTTGATTGTATCATTCATGAAACACTATGATGTCTCAGGTTGATAAAGTCTTAGATTGATGGAGGTATCTAAAAACACCTAAAGCCATGGTGGCTAAATTATAAGCTAATCCTATAAATAGATACCTATAGGACATTATGTAGTAAACTAGTTAATAGAGGTTGTGAGAGTACTTTTAAAGTCTTATATAAAGTTTGAAAGCAGTGAGGAAGTATCTATATTATCAAAATTACACAAATTGACCTCTAGTCAAAAGTAAAAATTTGGAACATATTTTAGGAGAGTGCATAATATGATTAGATGTTGAGAAGCATAAACTTAGGGGAAACACTATTGTATGCCATATAGGTGATTATGAAATCTAGTCCTCAATTTGAAGAAGATCTAAAGATACTAATCACTCAATGATTCACCAAAACTTTGAAATTTTTTATCGAACATCATGATGTCACAATAAAATTTTGGCAAAACATCATGGCTAGTGAAATATAAGAGTTCAAACTTGAAAAAAATATTAATCCATTAGAGGATAATAAAAAACACTACAATATAATCAAACAACATATTGATTATGTAAATAAATCAATATCAGATGCGAATTCATATTTTGATTTCACTCTTGGGTGGCCAATGGAAACACTAGAGGAAAAGAAGGCCTTAGACAACATTGAGGGATAATTAAACTAAGTCATGGCCTAAAATATTTCCAAAGATCCCATAAACATATAGAGGGTGAAAAATTCTATCACTAAGTGAAAAATTTTAGGAGAAAAATTAATAAAGATTAAAACTATTCATTAAGCTCAAAGAATCAAGAGAACTAATAAATTATTTCATAAGAAAATTAGAGAAGTTTACAAAGTAAATAGAGACCTAATTCAATATTATTTTAACTCATCTCACCCATGATGACATCATTGAACATATTAATAAAATATACAACTAGAATAGAAAGCCAAATGATCCACCAATTACCTTAAAAAATGGAAAGCTTTCGAAACAAAGCTTTTCAATAAACATCAAGAGTTCTTTCTGCAAGGGCCAAGTCCTTAACAATTTTTTTGGTATTCTTCAAATTTGGCTTGTCTCAAGGATGAGACAAAATTTTAAGTCTAAGGATGATGTTGGTGGGTTTATTGAATACACTCTATAGTAAATCGTAGATCTATATGGTTATAACATGTCATAGTTATAAACATGGGTATTTACCAAGGCATAGTTTGTACCTTGTGGCATCCTACAGAGCTACACAAATCAAAGTGATAGACCATTGGATTATATCATTATATTTAGACTTAGTAAAATATATATATAGAATATAATCAAATCCATCAATATTTTGTACTGATATATCATATGTAACTGTTTGAAGATATTAATAAAGAATAATTATGAGACATTGAATCTTTTTGTGTTATGTGAATTGATATTTGCATATGAGTAGTTTTTTGTTATTAAATTTGTATTATTCTATTTTGAATTAAAATTAATTGTAATAAAATGGAGATGATATTTTATCTTTTTATTAGAATCAAATTGTACCTACTTTTACACAAGACATTAAGAATTTTATCAATTAATCCCATTCTAAGCAAGATAATGATTTTTGTTGGTTGATATTATTAAAGTCTTATGTAAAATGGACACATGTCTATTCTGAACAAGATAAGAATAATATGAACACCCATATTCTAACCAATATTATATAACATAAGCTTGGGGGGATTCTTCACTAGGGTATTATACATACTATCATATCGTAGAACCTTGTGATGGTACTGTGGCATAAAAAAACTACATATACCATTTTTGGTATAGTCGATGGTACCTAATAGCATCCCACAAAGAATCAAACCTAAAATGTATATGCAAAAGGATGAGATGTGTTTATTTTATATAGAAATTTTATTATTGTATTTAGTCTTAATAATGAATTGTAATATAATAGAGATGATAGTTTATATCTTCATCAAAATAGGCTTGTGCCTAATTTTTCATAAGATAATAAGAATTTTATCAATTATTCCCATTCTACACAAGATAAATATTTTTTATAGTTGATAGTATTCTAATATTGTATATAATGGGAACATACCCTTTCTGAACAAGATAAGAATAATATGAGCATCCACATTCTAACCAATATTCTATAACACAAGCTTGGGGGATTCTTCAATGGAATACTAGACATAATAGTATATCATGAAACTTTATAATGATACCACAACATTGGATAAATTCATATACCATTCATGATATAATTGATTCTACCTAGTGGCATGTCATGAATAATTATACCTAATATATATATGTATGAGGATGAGATGTGTCTATTTGATATTAAATTTGTATTATTATATTTAGTCTTAATAATGCATTGTGATAAGATGGAGATGAAATTTTATATCCTGATTATAATGGAATTTTACTTGATTTTTCACAAGACATTAATAAATTTATCAACTAGTCCCATTCTACACAAGATAAATATTTTTAGTAGTTTATATTATTTCATTCTGGTGTAGAATGGGCACATGCCCATTTCAAATAAAATAAAAATAATATGAACATCCACATTCTAACCAATATTATATAACACAATCTTGGGAGATTTTTTCATGGAGTATTGGACATAATAGTATATAATAGACCCTTATGAGGGTACCATAACATCACATATCTACATATGTCATTTAAAGTATAATTGATTGCAACTAACTTCATCCCATGGATAATTAGACCTAAATGCATATGCACAAGGACAAGATGTGTTTGTTTGAAATTAAATTTGTATTAATGTATTTGGTCTTAATAATTTATAGTAATAAAATGGATATGATATTTTATACCTTGATTAGAATCGACTTGTCCCTAATTTTCCATAAGAAATTAAGAATTTCATCAATTAATCCCATTCTACTCAAGATAAAGATTTTTGGCAGTTGATAGTATTCCAATCTTGTGTAGGATGGACATATGCCCATTCTGAACAAGATAAGAATAATATAAACATATACATTCTAACCAATATTTTATAACACAAGCTTTAGGGATTATTCAATGGAGTACTAGACATAATATTATAATGAAGAACTTTATGATAATACTGAAGCATCAAATGGCTACCTATATCATTTTTGGTATAATTGATTGTATCTAATGGCATCCCATGGAGAATTACAAATGAAATGTATATGTATGAGGATAAGATGTGTTTTTTTTATATTAAATTTTTATTATTGTATTTAGTTTTAAAAATTCATTGTAATAAATTGGAGATGTTTTATATCTTGATCAAAATGGGCTTGTGCCTAATTTTTCACAAGACATTAATAAGTTTATAAATTAATTCCATTCTACTCAAGATAAATATTTTTTATCATTGATATTATTATAATCTTATTTAGAATGGGAAAATACCCATTCTAAACAAGATAAGAATAATATGAACATCCACACGATTACTATTATTCTGTAACACAAGCCTTGTGGATTATTCAGTGGAGTACTAGACATAATGGTATTCTCTAGGGCCTTGTGATGGTACCATGACATTAGATAGATATAAATTACATTCATAATATAATTAGTTATACCTAGTGACATCCCATGGAGAATCACACCTAAAATGTACATGCACAAGAATGAGATGTGTATGTTTGATATTAAATTTGTATTATTGTATATGGTGTGAACAATGCATTGTAATAATTGTTACTTAACACACACACCCCATTTTTTGAAATTCTAATGGGGACCAACTATTTATTGAATGTCTTTATTCAGGGTCCTCTAAGCCTTAGACATTTAGGACTTTGGTTTTAATTTTAAAACTTCTAAGTTTTGCCTCAAAGTATAAATTTATAAAAGTTTGAATTATGAAAATCCAATTTTGAACATTTATTTTAATTTATCTTGAAATTTAGGTTTTCATAATTGTCATGATTTATATGGACTAAGAAACTAATATCATCCATCCTAGTTTCCTATGTTTTCATATGTTCATAGGACCATTAGAAAAGACTTTTTAAATCATTCACATCTGGACCTTACCTTTATTTTCTAAAGATCAAGTTAGGTGGTATTCTTACATTACATGTGGCCTTCATCCATCATGAAAGTTTCTAATCCTTAATTTTTTTTTATTTTTGAGAGTTAGATAGGTGGCCTTACTATGTTACATGGATCCCTTTAGGTTTTAAATAAGTTTTTATGTGTTTAAGTCTCTAATCTCTTAGCACATGCCATGTAGTGCATTTACATCAACCTGAAGTAATGGAAGCTTTAAAAATAGGTATGATCATCCAATGGGTTTGAGGTACCACAAAATAAGATGAATACATATGTATTCGTGGTATAATTGATTGTACCTAGTGGCATCCCATGGTGAATTAGGATTCAAATGTATATGCAAAAGGATGAGATGTGTCTATTGATATTAAATTTATATTGTATTTGGTCTTATCAATAAATTATAGTAATTGAGGAAACTGATATATAAAATAGAGCATGATATAGATATATATACTTGAATTTCCACTTCAATTATAAATATAATAATTTTACACAAAACATTAAATTTTTTATCAATTAATCCCATTCTACACAAGATTTGTATTTATGGTAATTGATAGTATTATAATATTGTGTAGAATGGGCATATGCTCATTTTGATCAAGATAAGAATAATATGAACATCCACTTTATAAACACTATAACACAAGCTTTGGGGGACTCTTCAATATAATAATGAACATGATAGTATAATGTGAAACCTAATGATGGTACCATAACATGATTAGACCTAAAACGTATATGAATGAGGATGATAATTAATAGTATACTAATATTTTATAGAATGTGCACATGCCCATTCTAAAAAATATAAGAATAATATGAACATTGACATTATAACCAATATTTTTTTAATATAAGCTTGGTGGATTCTTTAGTAGAGTACTGAACATAATAGTATATTATGGAATCTTTTGATGGTATTGTGGAATTATAAAGATACACATAACATTCATAGTATATTGATTTTACCTAATGACATCCCATAGTGAATTAGACATAAAATATATATGCATGAGGATGAGATGTGTCTTTTGATATTAACATTTTATTGTATTTGGTCTTATCAATGAATTATAATAATGGAGATGAAACTGATATATCAAATTGAGCATGATATAGACATATATACTTGAATTTCAACTATATAATAGGTAAATAAGATAATGGATACTATTTAAATACTTATTGATAATAATATTTGCCCATGTAGGACTCTGAATCATCTATGCTAGGTAATGTCTAATTGGTAAATATTTCAATAAAATCTTGAACAAGGCACTCAAAAACATGATTTTGTTCAAGACTAATGCCAGAACCAATGGTAGTGCTTGGACTAGGTGGAAAATGCCCTTCCTAAGTAAAGAGGTTAACTTCCCCATTCAAGAGTGCCTAAAATAGGTTTTCACTCATGGACTTGTCTTTTTGTTTACTCCTTCCTTGATACAAGGGTACCCCAAAGAGGATTTCACCTAAGGATATTGATGTTTTACTTTTATCATGACCAAGGAAGCTCGTTTACTCTCCAAAATAAGTAGTAGGGTCTAAATGCAAATTGAATTTAATAAACAACTATTAATCCATTTCTAGGGCCCATGAACTCAATGATATATTCTTCATTCTAAAATTCATTTAGTGCTGTAATAGAATATTATAGGCCCTAATTGACTAGGTTATGATAATGAAGGGTAAGTGGATAATGGGCTGTAATTATCATGATGGCATTGAAATCAAATAAATCAGTATATGCTAACTCATAATAAGTTCTATAATGGGATTTTAGGTCAATTTTAGGAATTTTCTTTTATCATTTGATAAAGTGGAATCACTCTCAAAATTAATGTGGCCACCCCCAAGTGGTTTAAATCCAATACCTTGATTTGCCATAGGTTTAGTAGATCAAATATGTTCAATAATTAATTATGTGTCATATCCTAATCCTCTTCTTATATAGTCTAGGATATCCATGATTATGTTTGGTATTGGGTACTTGGTACTCTAAAAGTGATTAGCAAAACTATCACCATACAACAAACCTCCCTCGATGTTAGTGGCCTAATCTTGATTGGGTGATGTATAAAGTAAAAAGATGAGTGGATCCTATAAAGTATATTTATATTTATTTGACAAATCATATTAGGCCTACTACAAGTTTTAGAAGGTTTAGGATGGCCATAGGGCTTACGAGACTTAGGCAATTTGTAAATGTGGAATGCATCATGAATGCTATATGTGGGAATACCATCATCCTGAATAGTGAAATAGATGGACATGGTATTCGGAAATGGATTATTAGAAGTGAAATAAAGGTCAATAGGGTAAACATAATTGGATTTGGGAGGCTTAAAAACCAACCCTTACCTTTATTTCTTACCAATTTAGTGTTAGGACAATAGGTGTAGTTGTCATACTCAGATTCTAGATGTTTACAATATTGGTATAGTTGTAAGTCACCATAAACAATGACCTCTAGAATAGAATGCGGGAATTTGATGCATTGATGTAGGGTATAAGGGATTACTCATACTTCATGGATCCAATGGTGACCAAGAAACATATTATAAGGTAGTTATATATCAATGAGATGGCATAAGGTATCATGAGTAACAAGCCCAACAATGATTGGTAAACAAATGGTTCTTGTATATTTTATTTATACATTATCATAAACCTTGATAGTGATGGTATATGGTTACATATCTACCACTGTATACCCCATTATTTGGACTAGTTTCAACAATTCTATGTTCAATACAGAGTTATTATCTATAAGAACTTATTTGATTTTATGATGGAAAATAAAAACTTCAATGTAAAAGTGATTTTTATGCAAGGGACCAAGGGATAACATATCTAATTGGTTGAAGGTAATATTTTGTCCTAGAGACAAATGTCCCATAAGAATTTGGAATTGGTCAAGATTAATGTCATCAGGCATGGTGAATTATTGAAGGAAACCATTCAATATAATCGTGTGAACTTCAAATTTATGTAAGAGATCTAAAATAGAGATATGCATAGATGTTTTGCTTAGTTATTCACTGATACTATATGGATTCTCACCTATGGGATGACTATATTTGGTATTATTTGGTACAATGTTTGGTTTATTATTGGTCATAATCATTACATTTTTTGGATTAGATTTAGTTTTGGAAGAAGGAAAAGTGTCATGGAGGATAAATTTTGGCCATCTAGTTATGACTACATAATTTTGACTCAGTAAGGAGTTATTATAATTAAAGGAATGAGGAGGTATAGGAATGGTAACTTAAATAAACTAAGGTACAAGTGAAGCACCAGAACCTAGTGCATAATTACTTGAAATATCATATTATGATCTTGAAATAATGGGACCAATGTTTTTCACAATATTTGATGGTACATAGAACTTGATCTTAATGGTAGTGATGTGATTACTAGTAATACATCCTAAAGTGTTGTTATGATCATATGGCACATGATACCCAAGTTTATTAGTTCAAGTATCATGATATTTATTATGGTTATTATTTATATTTTGATTGTGATTATAACCTTAATTTTACTATTGATTACGCTCATGGCCTTGGTTTTTATTCATCCTCTATTTTTGGTCATTATGCTCAATAAATGAATATTTTTAGATAACCATATTTTGATTGGTGTTAGGAGGAGGTCTATGATCCATATCAATATATCCATTATCTAGTAAGTTTTCAATAATATACCTTGATTCCATGCACTTGTAAACTACATAGCCAACAACACGATGAAAATCACAAAATTAATCTTAACAATACTAGTCAAGTTTAGGATGATCCTTAGAAAAGGGTTTCAACACAGTCTAAATAATCATATGTGAAATAAATAATTTATTAATTCTTACTCAATGGGATCCCATACATCATTGAATGGCCTACATTTAGTAATTCCTCTATGTGGTGTATCTCTTTGTAGTGTGATTGGTTGATTTGGTGGCATACTTTGAACAAGTGGTGTTTAAACTATTTGCACATGTCATGATTGAGTAACTCCATTACCCACCATGTTCTTGGTTTTTTAAAGGCCTTAGGCTTATCAGTGATATTATTTTGAACTAGTGATATAGTTGTATGTGATGTGTGAGATTTAGAATAGATTTTGACTAAGACTTTAGTAATAAGTGACTTCTCAATCTGCATACTATTATCAATGATTTCTTTGAATGTATTGGCATAAGTGAGTCTCAAATTATGAGTGACCTTAGGTTGTAGGTTTTATGCAAAGATATCAGCTAGTTGTCTATCTGGTAGATTATGTTGGAATTGATTAGTTGGTTCTCTCCACCATTATAGATAGGACATGAAGATTTTTCCATCCATGGGTTTGGATTTACGTAAGTCAACCACTATCATCTCATGTTTGATGATGTAGTAAAATTGGTTAACTAATTTTTATTATAAATCTTTTAAATTCATTACCAATCCTTTTAGTAATTTGATAAGTGAATCTAAGGCTTATCCACCCAAGCTATATAGAAAAAAGTATAGAAAATACACACTATTGTAAGATACCTCTTAGCATGCAAAAAAGAAGGCTTGTATATGCTCCTTAGGATCACCCTTCCATTTATATTTATTGAATTAGGGTACCTCAAAATTAGTTGATAAGGGTACTTCAAGGATGATCACATTAAATGGATAAGGTCATATCTCATCAAACTTGTACTTTTTGGCCTAGTTGCATGTTTAAACTCTTGAGACTACCTACTTCATTATGTTCCACTCTTAGATATTTGGAGCGCTTTTTAGTGGAAGGAGATAGTTTTACTGAATATTCATAGATTGATAGGTTTGGTCAATATTGGTGTGGGTACAAATGGATCCTCCCTACATGGTCCTATTGGGAATGTGCACCCTATGTCCTAAGTTTTTTTTTTGGTTCATAGTTTCTTGTTGGTTTTAAGGCACATAGGAATATGTATGATGTTGTTGATTTATAGATTTCTCATGTTGATCCATAGGTATATGATGTTAATTATGAGGAATATATTATTATGAGCTATAGGGAATTTGGTGATATTAAGGAACTTGGTGCTGATTTAAAAGAATACATTGTCTTTTCTATTTCTCAAGTTGAACTTATTTTTGTCATGAATTATAACAAGTTGGTATTGTGTTTTATAAATTATCCACCAATTATTAGGGTGGTGTATTATTAATGGATTTTTGTTTGGATTGATATGATAATTGATTATAAGTATCACGTACATGTCATGTAGTGGAAATGGTTTCCTAATGGTTAAAGAACATTTGTTGTATATCAAGTGGAACTTGATGCAAAGCCTTTATTGGAACATCTTGTTCAAGAGGAGATAAACTATCTACCTCATTGATAGGGATAACCTAATCTTCTTTTGGTTGTTTAGGTAAATATTTTTTTCTCTACAGACACAATATTATTAAATGAGGTTGCAAACAAAGAAGTCTTTAAGTTAGTAACAAGTTGATATACATAGAATTGACTAATATATTGTATCATAGACATAATAATATGACCAATTTTGGAGGAATCCACCGATGGAACCTTCCCTTTGCTAGAATAAGCAATGGTTGGTTTGGGAAATTTAATGTGAGGTTGTTCTTATTTAATAACTAGATCATACTATTTCTCTTCTATTCAAATGAGATTTTGTAATTATTCTTTTGGAAAAATTGAAGGGAATTTAGCTCTTGGTTTTATCAATCTTAAGATATACTCATCATGGTTTTCAAGTGGTTGATTGTCAATGTATTAACCTTGGTTTTATCCCAAAATGGGAGGGATTTATTTTTACATGAAAAAAATGTTATTATCCATCATAAAACATTTTCTCTTTGTAACTAGGACCATAACAGATCCCACTACAAGTATATCTCTTCATGGTTGGAATAGTAACTAGTTCTTTGACCAATGATTCAAATATAGGTTTGGTTTAAATTGGATTTAGAAAAGACTATCAAATTTTCCTTATAAAATTTAGAATCAACTTGGACAAGTGTTGGCATAGAATGATAAGAAGTGAAATCTTTGGAATTCTTAACCTTGGTTGGTCAAAATTGACAAACTTGACAAACTAGAAGGTAGAACAGTATTGGAACTTAGAGTGTAAGGTAACACAATAAATCCTAAGTCCAAAATATTTTGGTACTAATAAAAGGAAACTTAGATTTTGGTTGGTCTCAATAATCAAATTAAAATAAGGTAAAATGGTCTAGGAACTCAGAGCATATGTTAAATGTAAGAAAATATAGTTCAAATTTTTAAAATAAAATGGGCAGCGTAACTGCACATAATAAAAAATAAATTCAAATGGTCCAAGAATTTATGGAAAACTTTTAACACACAAAAAACCTAAGTTCAAAATAAAAAATGAAATTTTTAGCATAATGGTACCAAGTGAGACAAAGGCTATTGTTTTAAATTATAGACATAATGTTGCAAAAAAATGCCAAATTTCAAATGGTAATGTGAACAACATAACACCTCAATGTGTAAATAGATTTCAATGTGTAAAATATGAGAGGAAAACTTGAACTTAAGGTAAGGCTCTAAAAATCAAATAAAAATTTAATCTAAGTAAATTGACCCAAACATAAAGAGTAAAACACTCAAGCCCAAGTGATAAGCAAGACTCAAGTACAAACTAATTATCTTTAGATCGAATACTTGAAAATGTATTTTTGAATTTGGTTTGAGAGGATGTATGACCTATTTTATTTATGTGACATGGTTATTATAGACTCATAATTAAAATAAAATAATAATAATCCCCTAAGTGCATACTCCTATATTAAATTGACACAAGGTATGCATAGTATTCTCTAAAGTTTCCACCAATATATCAATTTTGAAAGGAATTTAATTTTTAATACAAAAATAAAGAGTCCATATAGGTAGAGTTTTTTAATCCCCCTCTATATCTCAATAATTTATACATGGAAAGTAAATTAGAGCACCAAAGCAATTCTGAATTTGGTAGGATAATCCGTGGTAAGTGGAGTGAATGAATTTAAATTTTTGACTTGGTTTATCTAGATGGTCCACAAGTGCCTATAAACACTTAGGCACAAAATTTATGTCAATTAGATCCAAAATGTCTAGATTATTATGCAAGGGTATTTTCCCTTGCATAATGACTTTAGTCATGTACTACTTAGTGAAGTCTAGTGTCTAGACTACTGCATGGTATGCAAATTCACTAGACTTATTCGACTAACTACTCAGCCACTATCTAATTTAATGGCATGCCTAATTTATATCCCCCACTAGAGAGTTGGATTTCCATGATGTTGAAATATTAAACCCTAGGTAAATGCCCACCTACTCCCACTCACAAGCCAAACAAAGAAAATAGAGGAAGAAATAGGTCATTTTTGAGTCACTCAAGTCCCTTAGAATAAGGGGAGAGCATATATGGCATTTATTTAGGTTTGAATCAATAAAATAAGTGAAATAATGTGTTTTTGGTTAAGAAAGTTACCTAAAGGGGACAAGGGGAGGGTATATGTGTAAGGATTTGATAAAATGAAATTAACTAAGTGTTCTATAAAAATGAAGAAAAAAGGTGATCTTAGGAGCTCTATGTCTAAATGTGATTTTTATTTTTAAATAGTTATGGAAATGTGATTGAAATTTGGCCTTTGTTTAGAACTTTAAAATGATAAAACAAAATAAAGTTCTTTGCACAAGTTTTTAAAACACCAAAATACAATGTGAAATGGTTTTGTTAATGTGTTAAATTCCCATTTTGCTTAATTCCCGACAGTAAGCGTTAGAGGATTAATTCATGATTGATTATATAATGAAGGCCACCTATAAATTAGCTAAAAAACATGAAAATATTCCCTCTAGAATGATTTTACAAATACACAGTCATGTATAAAATGTGAAATTATAAGTTAATGAAAAACATAGAAAAAAAAAGTCTAAAAAACCTATAGGAAGGATTCATAGTTACCTAGATGATTTTTATACCAACCTCGATGATTTCACAGTTCTATCTTATTATTTCATATTTATCCAACAAATTCATAGTTACAAATTTGTATAATTTCACAATTATGTGATTCAAATTTGTAATTATGTGATTTAGTTTCACAATTTACAAAATACCTCCAGACAACATAGAAATAGAGTAGAACAATTTTACAATTTTATTGCACAATTTTGTAGTTTCCCAATGATTTTATGGTTGTGATTTCATTAAATTTCTAACTTATATTTCAATTTCATAATTTCCAAAAAAAATTATAAAATACAATATAAAATAGAATATAAAGATTTCACAAATATAAATAGTGATTCCATAGTTAATCTTTTCAAATTGTTTATTTACATAAACATAGAAAAACCCTAAAACCTATAGAATGAATTACCATTATCAATTTTGAAAATAAATGTTTCAAATTAACAAATATGTAGTATGGGGTCAATTAAGAAGTGATTTCATAGTTTCCCAAACTGATTTCAAGGTTCACTTCAATTTTTTCATGAAAGTTCCTTTTGAATACATACTTTTATAGCTAACATTTTCTTAGTTCCACATTCAATAGACTGAGAATTAAAAATATTCAAATTTTAGCCAATTTTAACAAGAATTAGAAAAAACTAACAAAATAAGATGATAATAAGTAATTAGAAGTATATTATGGGTTGTGGTAAAATTGGGCATGCTAAAATGTAGAAAAGGATTGTGGAGCAAGTTAGTTGATGCATTTAAGACATAAAACAAATGAAAAACCATAAAGAATTATCATGCTAGGCCTACTCCCTCAAGGGGTGTGGATCAATAGATTCAAGATAGTTAGATAAGAAAACATGGAAAATGCCTTCCCCAAGTGGCCTTCCTCTAGGATCAGTCCATTAATTGTGTTTGTGCTCAAATTTGGTGATCTATGTCTTTTTCAATGCAATAGGGCAAATTTCCCCATACATCTCTCCTTACACTAATGGCTTTATCTCTTGCTTTGATTAATTTTCAAACAATGAGTGAATCATTCTAGATATATTTTTTCATAGTTTTTCTACACCAAAAAGAGCTTAAATTTTATGGCCATGGATCATGTATTTATAGTTATTCTAAAATGATGAAACTAATTTATTTTCCTCCATCTCAAGATCAAGATGGAGAGTCACAAATCCATTCAACCTTTGAGGGACAAACAATAAATATGGCCATATATATTTAAAAGAATGGAACATTACTAAGGCATGGGTATCCTTAATCCTAATTTTTATATCCATTAATTCTTTATGGATGACGCCCCTATGATGATGTCATGTGTGACATCATGGACCATATATTTTGAATTATGAATTTTCAATAATAGATATTCAATAACTTTCCATGGATTTCTTACTTAAGATCTTAATATAATTTTCTTTGGTTAATGATTTTACTTAGTTTTTTAAAATTCTTCGAAATTGGTCACTTATTTAATTAGAATAATAAAAAATGTCAATTTTATTTGCCATAATTTGATTGGATTTGAATTAGAAGAAGTTTTAAATTGCATGCATGATAATACCCTATTTATAATAATATAGATGTGAATTGACACATGCATGTGACATGTACACATGTATTAGAGGATTTTAGTAGTCCAGAACATAATTTTTTTGTCACAATTTGACTTGAAGTGAATTAGGATAAGATAATTGTTATCAATAAAATTTAAACCCTTGTGGAGGTTGTTAATCCTTCTTGGTTAGGTGATAGCATGGAGACACCTCTAGGTTATGGGTGGCCTAATCAACGAGGTGAATCTCTAAATAGGGCTAGCTCCCTTGATGCTTCACCTTGACAATATAAACTAAACCTATTGATTTCAAAGTAAAAGGGTAAAATATAACTAAAAATAATGTAACTAAGGAGGTGATGAACCAAATTTTTTTACCACTACCCAAAACATGTATATGCATAATGAGCATAGAGATGACCTATTAATACATTACTCCTAATCTACTCCTTTTACATCAATATTTCAATATGAAGGTGGTAGATGGTGATTAGGATAGGAGGGTTGATGTTCAATAGGTATAAATACACTAATGGAAGATTCTCTCACTTAACCTTCATAATACTAATTAAACACTCTATATGACCTACAAGAGTGAGTTCAAACTACATATAGGTGAGAGAACGAAACAATGTATCAAGGAGAACTAAATCAAAACTAGACAAAATCAATCATTCATACACAAACACTAGAATACAATCATAAGAGATGGTCAACCATCTTATCTATTGATTCAATGGATTATAAAAGGAGAAGGTATTTATCATACTCAAGTGGAGGATCCTTATAATTTCAAAATTACGTGTGTGTGCTTGTAGGCGCGCGCGCGCGCGCGCGCGCGCACACACACACACACACACACACAGAGAGAGAGAGAGAGAGAGAGAGAGAGAGAGAGAGAGAGAGAGAGAGAGAGAGAGAGAGAGAGAGAGAGAGAGAGAGAGAGAGAGAGAGAGAATTATGTACACAAATCACTCATTAATTTAGTTAAAAACAAGAAAAAAATCAAAATGGTAGTTATGAAGTCTCTTTTCAACAAGTGTGCACTTGGTATGATCCTCTTCTTCATCAAGGTAATTTAGGAGTTTTGTTTTGCTTGATGATTCATCCTTGAGCTCTTGAAACTACCCCTTAGGAGTGATTATGAAGTGACAAGTCATATTATTTGGGTATAAATAATTTTCCTTTCCTTGGACACCTATTTAAGATCCACAACCAATCATATTTCCACCTTTATTCTGCAAATTCCTTCATAGTCCTCACATTTGCTCTCTTGGAAGACTATTCTTCGTAGCCCTATTTGGACACAAAGATCATGGGTTTGAATGATAAAAAAAAAATTAAATAATATTTTATTATCCTTTATTCAATTTTACATTCACCCAAACTTTCATGACCCAAATCCTAATGTAGACCCACTTACTTAGCACCCATATTTCACAATTAGGCCTAATTAAGCCTAAAATAAACCTATAGTACTAGAGACTATAAAATAACATAAAATAATACTTAAATACCATAAAAATATTGTATGAAACATTAAATAGGGTAATATTAAAAATTTTAATGTAATTACAAGGGTTAAAACTTGAGTTATGTAAATTACAAGTTTCTAACCCTGGGTTGGATTTAACACAGGCATGAGTACGTCGAAAGAAAATAAAAATGTATAAGGAGAGTTTTATGAAAATTTGAAAAAAAAATATCTATTTTAGGTCTAACTCAACTTCATTATAGACATCCAATAATAATATGTCCTTGGATCATCCTCATTCTTCTCTACCATGTCAAGTTTCATAATCCTATGTGCATCTAGGACTATCAAGTGGGTTGTGAGTTATCTTTATTATTTTCAATAAATATCTAAAATTATTCAACATATTCCATGTTCATTCAATAATATTAAAAAACATACTACCCATTCAATCCATAATTCCAAACTTCATACAAAACTTTCATATTCACTTCAATCCTTGGAAGCAAACTTGTAGCTTTCTAGTAGGCCTGTAAGTGCTTTTTGGGATTGGTACTTGTTGAGATTCAAGAAAGGGTTTTTGAATATTTATCCTTTTTATACCATAAAAAAACCTTATTAACATATCTTTTCTCATGGTTTTCACACTTCACACGTCAACTGCTCTTCAAACCTCATCTTTCATGCAAGGTATGCTTCTCTTACTTGAGATTGTAGACCTACAAGTCTATAGAAATTTCGGTCTATATTCACCCTATTTTAGGTTAATGATGACATTTTATTAGTTAATTAATCCATATAATCTCCTCTTTGATATTTTAGATCAGTTTTCAAGACCAAATTCTTCCTTGAAACATCTCAAATGTCTCTACACACTTAGCTTTGTTTGCAAACACTAGGTTGATGCTCTTAGGTCAGTGTCTTGCAAGTTCACCTCAAGGATGATATTAGTATTTTTTTCCATTGATATATTATATTTTATAGTTTAAAATCTCCACCCTAAGGTATTTCAATGCATATTTCATCTTTAATACTTCTTAAAACCTTCATGATGTTTGCTCATGGAATATCTCCTTTGTCCTTGAAGACTTTAGGTGTAGATTTTAGCCTATAAATGAACTAAATGTATACTTGGGAGTATTTTTAGAGTTTTATGAGTGAATTTTTCCTTATTAAAGTTAAATATTACCATTATTAATTCTTTTCTAGGTCTGTTCCTTGCTTATTTACATTTGAGACCCTATAAGAGAGTTCAAACCAATGTTGCTAATGGACTACCACCTATTATCATCTATTAAATAAGTTCATGGATAAAATAAATCAACCTTTAAAATGGTTATTAAATTTATATATGTCACTAATATCAATAAGAAACCAATGTTCCTATTGGTTTCTTAAGGAAAAAAACATAGAAGCAACATTAATCCCTTTAGATTAAATAGGCCTAAAACCTCGTACAACAAGGTCTTCATCAAACCACCATTTAGATTTATTGGATAAATTATTTGGTGCATTAAAAAGTCATAAAAAATTAAAATGGACTCACATTAAATTCAATTCTCAAACATTCAATCCAATCACCATGGATCTTCCTTTTCTATGCACTTTTGATAACCACCTTCAAGCAGTTTTATGCACAATCAACATGCCTTGTTAATCTCTTTGATATTTGACCCTGTTGATGCTTTTAGGAAACATAAGTGGGGTAGATAAATATTTATATATATTATTATAGTTTTTTAATTCAAAACATAACTTATTCCATGCTGAAAGATGTCATAGATTCAAAAACCTTATCTACCACCTTGAAGAATAATAAAACACAACACTTTTTACTACATTGGTTGCTCACATGTGCCAAATGATGATGAAATATGATGTGAGATGAATTTTAATACCATTTACGATCTCAAACAACCATTATTTTTTATTAATTAACTTATAAACTTGTTGAGACAATAAAAATCCTACTTTTGGGGTTTTAGTAGGGTGTTGGGCTACTTATTTTGTTAACAATTATTCATAAAACATAGCCCTTGAAACCAAGAAATAATGACTATTATTTTAATGTAATGAAGGCACCTATCCACCCCAAGTTAACTATTTCCAACTCTATTTATTCTTCATGAAATGAACACTTGAAAATGGCCTTCACTAGCTAGAAAAGAGCTTGATGGAGGAGATGAAACATTTTTTGTTTTCTTTAGACCTACCAATACTATCAAAAGCATGATTTAACACTAAAAACATAATATGGGCATGAAACCATCCATTTATGAACTAAACTGACCATAACCATGTTGAAATGTTGCTTTATAATCCCTTTACAAGTGTATTTCTATGTTATATTTCACTTTCTTGATTTTTGAAGGATCCCACCACTTATAACATGTTGAAACTGACCTAAATGAACATGTGTAAGGTGGAAAATACCTTGAAATAGCTTATAAAAAATTTATATACTGAAAAACTCACTTTATACTTCCAATTTTTAAAGGCAACAATTACTTTAATTTCTCCAAAACTACCTTAATACACCAATACTTCACCTTACCATCTTACCATGTCTTGTCTCTAAAAGCTCACCTTCATCATAGGACATTATGTCACATTGGAGATCAATACATGAATAATTCACTATGGATCAACATATCTTAACCTTTTCAAGGTAACCTTAAATTTTTTTAATATACTTTAATTTATGGAAACACCTAAACAAGACCTTCATGTAGGGGATTAATGACAAGACTAGGATCTTGACTCACTCTCTTAAACCTTGTAAGAGACCTTAATATGACAAAATAATTGAAAAGACACATTTATAAAATATTGGATTACATATATGATAATAAAAAAACCTATCAAAATATCATTAACAAGGTTAGGCAAGACTATAAGCTAAGTTTTGGCTAACATATTTGGTGACTTCCTAAGACTACATGCTTGTTATGCATCTAAACCAGTTTCATTTTTTTTTTCATTGGGTTATGGAGTCACCCATGATCAACAAAAACTTAAATATACCTTGAGAAATGACCTAAAAACCTCTTAAGAAGTATGAAATAACTTTCTTCCTTCAATACACACAAAAAGACAAGAAGCAAACACATCAAAGAAAGACACCAAAAAAAACAAGACACACATTGTGATAATAATCACTTAGGGAAGACAAAACAAGAAACTAATATTTACAACTAATATTTAAGGTCAAATCCTCCTATATCAAAAGGAAAACACATTAATTATTCTGAATGTGATGAACAAGAATGGTGTACAAGTTATTGGTCATGCCTTGTTCTTGTTTTATCAGATCCTTTCTTGACAATTACTAACTTTGAATTGACCTTAAATGGATCAACCAAATAAAACATGTCCATAATTAACACAAATTCATCTTGATCTTCAACACTTCATACTATTTTCCACCCTTGGCAACATGAAAGACCTCCAATTTGACTAGACTTTGATTTGTGAGGGAAGCAACAGCCTCTGCTTCTATTATCTCTTTAAGATCCATCTCTTTCTCACCCTAAATAGTATCATATTAATCATATCTTGATACATCATGAAATTTAACCTCTTGGTGATGAATTTTAAGATTTTTTTGGCTTTTTAAGATCTTTTCACTTCCCATTAACAAATTTATTTTATTCTTTTAGAAGCGTTAACCTACCAAACTCTTCATTTTATTTAAACATGTACAAATAATACTACCACATGTTATCAAATCCTCCTTGAACTTGTTCATGAGATTCGACAAGACTAGAAACCATGATGTTTTCTTTGACATCTTTCTCTATCATATTTTCACCATGTTCATTGGCCAAGACAACCATCTTAGCATTCTCCTCATGCAATGTAGGTTTAATATCCAAGCTAGAGTAAAATATTTCTATCTCTTCCCAAAATAAATCTTATAGTTGACCACTTGAGTGTATGGAAACTTTAATCTTATTCTTACTATTTTATTTAGGGAAAACAGACCTATCCAATGCTTCAAACTCTTCGATATAATTATGACATAACTTCAAGTTTGATTCTTTAAATTTTATCTCTTTCTCATGAGGCTTAACAAGGTTAAAGACCAAGATGTCTTCATGAAGGATACTCTCATGTTCAACTATGAGTTGATCCACTTCTATGTGATCATATTGTCCTTTATCAAGACTCAATCCTTGACAACTAGATTGGTCTTCTTCTTTATCTATGAATAATGGAAGTTCATCTGCCCACTCAAGGTTTAATTCATCATGTTTTTCATTTTCCAAACCTGATTTGTCTTTTTAAAGTCTCAAACCATCAAGATTACCTTATTGAGCTTCACTTGTCACTATGATATCATATTCATTTGTATTTATAACCTCCTATTGATCATTTAATGTTTCCATTCCAAGATTGTTAATCTCTTCAAGGAAATCAAAATGCAATTGTTGCCAAGCATCATCAAGTTTATTAGGAGTATTATTGCCTCCAATAATGAGTTCATTTGAGTTGGTTTTGGGACTGCCCTTAAATACAATAGTTATTTTGACCTCATTCATACTTTCATTAACTTCTTCCATCTAATTTTATTTTTATTTCATGAATCATGGGAATGTATCATGTGATTGCAATTCTCTGATTTCATCATTAGCTCGTTATTCAAGCTTAATACCATGCCAATTTGACTAAATTTTATGATCATTCATGACATCTTGAGGGATTTCTAATGATTTTATATAAGGTATATACTTCTATTCATATTTTAGAGTTGATTTGATTTATTCTCCACTAAGGGGGATGCAAATGACAATTTCAAAAAAGGTGTGATGGCAAGAGAACTCATTGGTTTTCTTGAAACTTGATAGAGTGTCCTTCCAACTTAGGACCTTGGGAGGGTTAGGTTGATTTTATTATTCTTTGATATATGGAGAATGGAATTGTGTTAGGGATGTTATATTATTCTTATTTCACTTCTCAATCACTATATCAAACTTTGATATATATTGAACTTCATGGATATATACAACTTGAAGGGTAGGTGAAGGGCTTGAGGGACTTGGGAGCTCTCTTGAATTGACATCCAACACCTTTTATTTCTCTTGATATTGGGATTACATATGAATAATTTAAATATCAAGGATTATCATGATGTAATCTAGATAAATAGTCTAAGAAAGTCTAGAATATATATTGGTTTTAGGCTCTTGAGGAAGAGTGGATAAAGTTTGCATATATTTAGTCTTTTTTAGCTTCAAATTTTAGATGATATAATGTATCTTGGAGAAGGGTTTGATAAAAAGAATAAATACTTGGGTTTGGAGAGGCTAATTGATATTTATGGTATTAGAATTATTACTTCTCCCATATTAATAACATATCCTCCATGCATTGAGTTAAATCTCTTATTCCCAACCTTTTATTGGTTAGGACATGTTGGTTTCCTTAAAAATTTCCCACTCACTCCTTGAAACCTATAATGAGTCCATTATATTTGTAATGAGATTAATATAGAAAAATTATCCAATTTATATTATTTTCTTAAACTTTCTCATTACTATTTCATTATTTAACATTCTCATGAATAGTTGAGAGTCTTCCTCTTTCTTATCTTGAACTTGCCTAGATATATACTCATCCTTATACCTTAACTCTTTCTCATGGATAAAGGGATAATATGTTGTTGAAGAGATACTTTAGGATAAGTCATAAACATCATTAACTTTATGTGAAGGATATGTAGGTAAGTAATATGCATTTTCAATAATAGAATTGTGAAGATACATACCAATTTTATTATCTATAGGCACTTGGACTACTTATGATAGATGTAAATCACTTGGAGTCACCATTGATGCTTGTTTTCATGCCTCTATATGTTGATGTACTAAAGAGTAGCACCAAAAACTCTTCAATGAATGAAATCCTTTGTGCCACTAGGCATACCATTATTGTTATCAACAAAATTTGCACCCTTGAGGAGATTGTTCAAGCCTCCTCACTTAGGTGGTAACATGGAGACAATTATATATATATATATATATATATATATATATATAGGGTCATATCCCTTGATAATTCACCTTGAAAATAAAAATTAAGCCTATTAATTGAAAAGGAAAAAGGTAAGAGATAACTAAAACCAACATAAATATGGAGCCAATTCACCAAATTTGTTGACCACTATCACACATTTGTAGATGCACAATTATCATAGAGTTTACCTATTCATACATTAATCCTAATCTACTCCTCTTACATTAATATTTCAATATGAAGTTGGTAGATGATGATTAGGATAAGAGGGATGATGTTCAATAGGTCTAAATACACCAATGGAATATTTCCTCACTTAACCTTCACAATATTAATTAAACACTCCATATGACCTGAAAGAGTGATTTGAAATTGCATATAGATGAGAGAATGATATAACATGTCAAGGAGAATGAATAAACACTAGAAAATATTAATAAATCATGTAAAAATACTAGAATAAATTCATAAGAGAAGGTAAAGCTAGATTATATATTTATTCCGTGGCTTAAAAATGGGGTAGGGCTTCACCATACTCAAGTGGAGGATCCTTACAATGCCAAAATTAGGCATACATATAGGAGAAATAAGAAAAGAGAGAGAGAAGAGAGGTGTCAAGAGCTAATGATGGATATCAATAACTCATGAAATGAATTATAAAAAATAAATCCTACCAAAGGATAGTTATGAAGTCTCTTCTCCACAAGTGTGCACTTGGTTTTATCCTCTTCTTCATCAAGGTGACAAAGAGGTTTTGTTTTGCTTAATGATTCATTCTTGGGCTCTTGAAACTGCCCCTTAAGATTTATTAGGATGTGAAAATTCATATTATTTTTGTATAAATTATTTTCCTTTCCTTGGAAACCTATTTAAGATCCATAACTAATCATATTTACACCTTTGTTCTACAATTTCCTTCATAGTTTTCACATTTGCTCTTTTACATGCTTATTCCTTATAAACCTATTTGAACACAAAGATCCTTAGTTTTAATGATATTAAACACTTATATGAAAAATAAAATTTTATTTTACTAACCTTTATCCCATTTCATCTTCACCCACGATTCCATGACCCAAATCCCAATGCAAACCCACTTACTCAACACCCATATTTCACAATTAGGCTTAATTAGGCCTAAAGTAAGCCTATACTAATATAGATTAAAAAATACCATATATTAATACTAAAATAAAATAAAATATTTTATGACACATTAAATATGGTCATATGTAAAATTTTCATGTAATTCCAAGGGTTATAACTTGAGTTATGCAAATTACAAGTTTCTATCCCTAGGTTGGTTTTAGTGTTGGCATAAGTGGGTCGATATAAAATAAAAATGGATAGGTGGAGTTTTATTAAACTTAAAAATGAAAAAAAACATATATTAGTTCCATATAAACTTATTTTAACACATAAAATATTCATTTTTCCTTGGATCATCCTCATTCTTCTCTAGCATGCCAACTTTCACAATTCTATGTGCATCTAGGACTGTCAAGTGGGTTGTGAGTTGCCTTTGTTATTTTTAATCACTATATGAAATTATTAAAAATATTAAATTTTAATTAAAGAATATTAAAAACCATAATTTAAATTCAAACCAAAATTCTAAACTCCATACAAAACTTCCATATTCACTTCAATCCTTGGAAGCAAACTTGTAGCTTTTTAGAAGACTTAAAGTGATTGTTGGGCTTGATACTTGTTGAGGTTAAAGAAAAGGTTTTTAATTAAAATATTATCCTTTTTATACCATTAAAAAAACTTATTAACATATATTTTCTCATGTTTATCACACTTTACACCTCAACTGCTCTTCAAACCTCATCTTTCAGGCAAGGTGTGCTTCTTTTGATTAATAAAGTGGACCTACAGGTCTGTAGACCTGTAGGTCTACATTTACCATAATTTAGGATTTTTATGACATTTTATTAGTTAATTAATCCCTATAATCTCCTATTTTAAATTTTAAATCATCTTTTAAGTCAAAATCCTTCCTTGAAACATCTCAAATATCTCCACACACCTACTTTTGTTTGCAAACACTAGACTGATGTTCTTAGGTCTGTGTCTTGCATGTTCTTCTCAAGGATGATATTAGGAGTTATATACATTTATGTATTATATTTTATAACTTAATATCTCCAAACTCAATTATATTAATTCATATTTAACATGTAATAATTTTCAAAACCTTCATGATGTTTGTTCATGCAACTATCTCCTTTATCCTTGAAGACTGTAGGTGCACATTTTTGCATATACATGCACTAAATGTATATTTGGGAGTAATTTAGGATTTTTAGGAGTGAATTTTTCCTTATTAAATTTCAAAATTACCATTATTTATTATTTTCTAGGTCTATTTCATGCTTGTTTACATTTAAGACCCTATAAGAGAGTCGAAACCAACATTACTAATGGACTACCACCTGTAATCATCTGTTAAAATGTTCATGGAGTGAGTTACACAAAATTAGAAATGATTATTAATTTTATGTATGTCACTAATATAAAAAATAAACCAATTTTACTATTCGTTTCTTAAGGAACAAAACTTAGAAGTAACATTACTCCCTTTAGATTCAGTAAGCCTGAAACCTCCTACATGTAACAAGGTCTTGATCAAAACATCATTTAAATGGATTGGATCAATTTTTTGGTAGATTAAACACTCATTAAAAATTAAAATGGACTAAAATTAAATTAAATTATCAAATATTTAATCTAATCACCATGTATCTTCCTTTTCTATGCACTTTTGATAACCACCTATAGGCATTTGTATGCACAGTCAACATGCCTTGTTAATATTTTTGACATTTAACCATAATTATTATTTTAAGAGACATGAGGGGGATATATTAGGATTTTTTGAGGTGATTATATTTTTTTAATTTCAAACACAACTTCTATGCTAAAGTATGTCATAGCTTCAAAAACCCTACCTACCACTTTTAAGAATAAGAAAACCTAACAATTTTTTCGACATTGGCTGCTCACACATGAAAAATAATGATGGAAGAGGATGTGAAAGGACTATTAAAACCATTGAGTATCTTAAAAATCCATCCAATTTAATTCATTAACCTATAATATTGTTGATATAATAAAAAACCTACCTGTGGGGTTTTAGGAGGGATTTCGGCTACTTATTTTGTTAATGATTGTTCAAAAAGCATATTAATTAAAACCAATAAATAATTCATATAATTTAAATGGAATAATTCCCCCTATCCACCCCAAATATCAATGTTTCCAACTCTATTTCTTATTTATGAAATGAACACTTGAAATTGGCTTTCCCTAGCTTGTAAAGAGCTTGATGGAGGAGATGAAAGTTTTTTTGTCTTATTTAGACCTACCAATTCTACCAAAAGCATAATTTTACCATAAAAATATAATAGGGACCTGATATCATCCATTTTTGACCTAAATTGACCATCTCCATGTTGAAAAATTGCTTTGTAATCTTTGGGCAAGTGTATTTCTATGTTACATTTCACTTTCTTGATCATTGGAGGGTCCCACCACTTATTTCATGTTGAAAATGACCTGGATGAACATGTGTAAGGAATAAAATACATTTAAATATCTTAGAAACATTTTATATACCTGAAAATATACTTGATCCTTCTAATTTTCAATGGTAACCATTACCTTAATTTCTCCAAAACTACCTTAACCTTTGTTAAACATGAAGTAAAAATGTTTCCATTTTAAAATGTCTTATCTCTATAAGCTCACCTTCACCATAGGACTTATTTTTGTTACCACCATTCCCCCACAATTCATTGTATCTTATTTATTTTGCTTTACATGAATGGGGCCCTTGTTAATATTCCAAAAGATTCATATCCTAGCATGGTTTACATGGTATTGTTATTTCTTGAATTGGGATATCAGCCACTTAGGAAGAGAGTGGGTCTTTGCTTGGTTAATAATTATTTATTAACTAACCCTAATGATGATAAATCTTTAATGATAAAGTGTAGTTTTCATGGAGGAAGGAAGGGTTTTAGAACAACAAACCCTAGGGGTTTTGAATTTAAATCTTCACAAGAAATTTAGTAAGAATTTGTCCTTTTAAAAGATTTAAGTCTAAAATTATACCTAAAGTCCCTTTATGGTTTTACCTTTTAAATTCATTAAAAATTATGTCCCTAAGCATTAATTTTTGTTTAACATGAGTAATGCTTTGAGGATCCTAAAAGGATTTAGCTTGAATCCACATGTCAAGCTCTAATGTTATGTCTCAGCTTGGATGCAGATTAATGATTCAAATTCACTCGAAAGCCTAATCTAATGGCACTATATCTTCCTAAGACAAACTATAGTCTAAATACAACTCATTACAAGAGTTTCTATGATATTTATTTTGATGACCTCGCTCCCATCCTTTGATGTTCATGAGGATGTCTTTGACATTACTGAGGTCTTCAAAATAATCCCTATACACACTTTTATCTTTAGCCCAGAAGGGGACCTCCTAAACATTAACAATTAGGATTATCACATTAAAACTTAGTTTCTAGTGTTTTTTAAATATTATTAACCTATAAATTAATCATATGGCCTAAGCCTATATATATTATGAACTAACTTAATGTTTATTCATCTTGTAGGATCCGATAGTCCTTATTCATCCTTGAACTTTGATCTAATAGTGTGATGTGAAAAGGATTGCCAAAGGCTAGACCAAATAGAAATGACCTTTTAGATCATGATCAATGGTTTTAATTTCATCATTGAGCCTAATCCAATGGCCTGTGTTAGCCCCAAAGTCCTAAGAGCACCAAAAATATGATGTGTGGTATGATATCATTTGGTTAAAGGAATCTCACAAGTTAAAAGTTGACATATACACTTCCATCATTTGACATTTTTGAGGACATATTTGATGTTAGTGAGAACATAAAACTTAAACATGGTTGATCTATCAACTAATCATCTTTGACCTCACCAATTATGATCAATGGCTCTCACTCGATCCTTGATCCTAATATAATGGTGATAAAAAGAGGTAGACTTTTCAACTCAAGACATTAGACCCTAATGACTTGAACCTAAATAAACTAAATCTAGTCATTTCTTTATAAAGCTAGAGCATGCCACTTGGCATCACCCATTCATTAATGACTCAAACACCCAATCAAATCAGACCTCTAGGATCTTAATCAAAGGCTCACATTCATCCTTCGATCTTGATCCAATGGAGTGAAATAAAAGGGCCTTGTTTAAAAATAAATGGATAGTCAAAAAGAAAACTCTTATGAAATGCCATGGAAACATGCTCAGGGAGGTCCACGCAAGTGCCATGTAAGCACTAAAAGGCAATCTCAAGAAATGGTGCATCTAAAAAGATAGTATTTTCATAAGTGGCACCATACATAAGATCTAAGGCATAAATACATTTATGAAATCCCTCACCTTCACCATTAAAGTCTCAAAATCCCTAATATAATAGCTTAAATTCCCAAAACATGACTAATTAAGGACCTAACTACATCGAGCAAGCTTGAATTATCATCTTGAGCATCAAGGCTAGTCATATTCCAAGATAATTAAGATCATGGCAGTGTCAAGGCAATAGTGGAAGGAAGAGATATACTTGTATCTATCCATGGACCATGAAGGAAGACATTTTAGGGACATTGAGTTAGATATAGGGAAATTGGTTAAAGGAATGAACAATTAGTCCAAGATTTCATTCACCATTGAAGAGTTGTAGACTTTTTCATCTAGCGAACAAGGGATCATGGTCATGAAAAGGAAATTTGATAACCTATTACAATTCAAATGATAGGTCTTCATCAAGCTACTGATAAACTAGAGGTACTACCGTATATTAACATCCTTGCACCCTTGTTTATAGACTATAAGATTGATAATGACTAGATTATTGATGAATGAAAGTTAAGGAGGATTGTTTATGTTTCCCTATTAGCCTTCAAAGGTTACTATAAACTTCCCAAAGCCCATATTAACATCCCCTCCATAAAAGAGTGCACTACCCAACATAACCTGGAAGTCATCTTGAGACCATGATTCATCTAAGGGGATCATGTAGCTATAAATCATGATGATAAGATCCCTATTATCTAATTCAAGGAGGGTATAAGAATAATTATGAATTTACTTAATAGAGCCTTTAGGGTAGCCACCACCACCTATGTTGACCCTAGGTGGGTATCCTAGGTATACTTCATGGTTCAAGAAAAATTGACTCCACTTATTGGAGAACTAATTGGTATCCACTTAGGAAGGTATTTTTATGGCATTAAGAAGAAGACACTTCAACATTTCACCATAATGTCCTATCTACTAGACTCATTGATGGCATCTACCCATATTCTTAGTGTTAAGAATTGGTCCTCTCACATCAAATTACCATCTCACATCATTACTCCAAGCTTTATGTCTTAAAGTATAGGGATCATATGCAATTCATCTATGACTATATATACCCCATAAAGTTCTAGATCATCATAAGATATCCCATTCCTAGGGTGTACCCTCTTTTTAAAATATACGTTGATCTCATGGGACACATTTGGTTTTATCTAAACTGTACTATCCTCAAGATTGAGGGCATCATGACCCAACCATTTAGGTTGTTTGTTTATATTCCACTTAAATTGGCTGAACAAGAAATTGCATACCAAATTTTCTATGGAATTGATAACACCTATAGAGAGAAGAGGAAGGGCATGTTACATACCTTCTCATTTTTGATTGGGAGAACCTTGATCAAAACTAGAAGCAATTGGACATCATGTCCACACATAGGGATGCTTTCTACTTTCAAAAAGATGACTTAAAGGAATGGGATCCAAACAACAAAGTGGTACCTCATTTAAAATCAAGGTATCTAACCAACGTGGCTTATGAGCACATGGTTGGTCCTTATGACCATTTGTATACTAAAACTACAAATTTTGAGGAGGTCCTTAATAGTTTCAGATAACATGGTTTAAATATTGAGGACAAATTGCAAAGGGAGGAAAAATAAATTGGAGAGAGATGGAAAATTAACCCATTGTAGTACCATTTGTTATGCTCCACTTCAAGTGGACCTCCAAGTGAGCCACCATAGCTAAAACTCCAAGTTTAAGAAATAGGTGAAACAATATTGGAAGAAAGGCTAGGTGATGGCCCTTCATCATCAACCTAGCCTCTAAGACCATCTCCCCCAATAAATCACATTGATATGGTTTCCTTAGAACCATATGAAATGGTGGATGATCTATTCAAGGAACTTGCAAAAACCTATGGATCTTGTTGAGAAGGTGAGGAAGCCACAGCTAAAATGGATCAAATAGAAGGACCTAAAATAGGTGAAGAAGAAAAGGGGAAATAAGTGGCATTATACTTGGTCCTTGTCACTTAGAAGAAGAGAGAATCTAAGATGGACCTTATTCTTAGGTCCTCTAAAAGACCAAAGGTAACATGGACCCATCTCACTAGTGAAGTGAACTTATTCAGTGATGAATTCCAAATACATGGACCTATTATTCTAGACTAGTTCATTTATGGGAACTTCCAAAATATCCCATCCCACTCTCATTCATGGGTATTCACCAGCACTTTAGGCGTGGGTAGCCATGATAATATTAAACCTTGGATTAGAAAGCTCATGAAGGAGCAAGAGGAGAGGAGAATTATTGAGGATGTAAGAGAAAGTGGTAGGAGGATGAAAGATCAGGGATCATGAAGTAGAGATATTATTAAAACCCTATAAGTAAACAAACTCTTTAAACTAGTAGCCACAATACATTTTAATCTAGATACATCAAGGTTTAAGAGAATAGTAACAAGGAAATCCACCATTCACACTGAGAAATTCACACTCTAGAGAGTAGAACCTTTTATTATCCTAACACCTATCTAAGGACAAGTAGTAGGAGAGCATCCCATAAATCAAGAGGATGTGGCCAATTTAGTGGTGGCACAATTAGTGATGACCTTGGCTCGATTCCAAGGAATGAAACAAAGGATCACCAGCTTAGAGAAATAAAAGTAGGATTTGGATACCCAATTCCTACTTTTAGTCCCTAAAGATATAGTAGCTTTGATAAATAAGTCCTTAGACATTTTCAAAGGGTTAAAATCTATGAAATCTAGATCATTTATATTTTTACATAAACATGGGAGGGCACAGACATTGGTCACCAAGTGGAAAAATTATAGAGATCAGGCAACTAAATTGATTAATGTCCATCACACTAAGTAGGCCCAAGGCATTCAGACCATCAAATTGAAACACTTGCATTCCCTCCTAGGAGTCATTAAAGATGATATATTAGACCTAAACAACTAGTGTGACAATGTCAATGGCCTTTTGGAAGAAGACAAAAGATTGATGGCAAGGATGGAGAAGCTCTTGAACGATTTATTGGAAAAACCATCCAAGACCAATGCCATAGGCCTAATGGAGGATGAGGATTTTAGATAGAGGGTTAGTCAACACATCTAGAGAATCAAATACAACCAAGACTGGGATACCAAGGACAATCAGAAGGTCCTTGGTATCATCATCACATCTAGAAGACAAATTGTAGAAGCCTAAAGCATTTAGGAACTCAAGACTAAGAGTGACAAGGAATTTGACACATTGGTAAATCAAGAAGAGTATTGTTTGATGAAGCCTAATATATATTTTGAGCTCATTAATGAACAATACACTAAGCTGAAGAAAATCCTTAGACAGTGACCTAAGGGTCACACCAATCTAACATAAAAGAATATTATTTTTTTAAATGTATGCTAGTCTTTTAGAATACATTTATCCTTTATCAAAATTAGCATGAAATCCTTTGGAATTATATCTTTGTATTAAGGATAGTTATCCTTAGTTTGCATATGGATATTTTGAGGGAGTTAACTAGTAAACCACCTATGATTCCTTTAAATAGGCAAGGGTTACCATTTTGTAAGGGGGAGTTTTTGAGAAATTGAATTCTAGGGCCCTTTAATACAAGAAAGAATTATGAAAGGATTATCTGAATAGTGTGTTAAAGCTAATGCTATCTCTAAATTGCATGTTATTATCTTAAATTTGAATGGTTCTCTACATTTTGAGCTATAATTTTTTATCATAGGGTTATTAATTTGTGCTAATTCTATATTAATTGAAAATATCTTAAGTATACTTCATTTTATTTTCTCTACATTTAGATGTGCATATGCTATTCAGGTTACAGTAGAAAACTTTTAAAGTAAACTTGGTTCTTACTTGTGGTTTATATATCTTCTTTGAAGCTTGCCTAGTTTGTGATGCAATCTACGTTTATACTATTTTAAACCATAAATTAGTTCATGTATGCTCAAAGTAATTAGTACTTTGTCATAATGTTTGAGAAGGAAATTTTCAATCACATTCTCTTTTCTGCCTTACCCTTCCTTTTTCTATTTCCTTTATCAAAACTCACTAAGTGTAAAGATCATTGTTGATATCCATTTAGATTAATTTTTAGGCTTAGATTATCACAAAGCTTAGGACCCTAGTGGCTCCCAACCACCAAATCAAAAAAATATTGTTAAAAACTTTCACACTACTTTTATTTCACCATGGACATCCCAAATTTGTCATAAACGGCAACACCTAGCTTAGAATTTCATATCCCTAAAATGAGAAGCATTCATCAACACTAAGAGCCCCTGTGAGGCAATTAGAAGCATTAACAGGAGAAGCTCCATTGGTGATAGAAGGAGGGCCCACTTGATCAATTGAAATAATTATTGCATTAAATATAAAGGATTCTTAACCCTTATGAGTTAATTTTCACTCTAAGTGCAAAGATACTTGTTCTAGGTGATTTCTCACATATCTTTGTGCTTTGTTAGGCACAAGTCTTGGTTCTCTGCAAGGAAATAGTTATGTTCTAGTAAAGGTAGCTTCAATATTTAATAATTCATAGTATTTGAAATTAGAATGGTTTATTTCAATTGAAGATTAACCATTCTTAATGAATATTGGGTTCATTTGAGTCACATGTTACAAAGAATGGCCATTTTTGCGTAATTTAGCACATTTTTGAGCCTACTTAGTCAAATATCGATGTATTTTGTCCCTTTACAAGAAAATATTAAACAAAATAGGCTTAGTGTGTAGATTTATTGTAGTTCTTTGATAATTCTAACTTGTTACACCATATTTTAAATAAGATCCTTAATCCTCAAGATGGAATTTCCAAGGATTAGGATCAAATCACATTCAAAGACAAGGGAGCCCTTGTTCAAGCTAAAAACGCATAGGAAAACCAAGAAGGATAGAGGAAGGTGTAGATATTATAAGTCTCTACCATCTTCACCCTTATAAGGGGTTCTTGCATTCAATTTTCACCCAAATATGGCATGGATTGGAAGTTCCCCCATCAATGTACCAGGTGTAGTTCATGTCTTACCTCATAATCCTAAAAAGTACTTATCAATATTTAGTCCAATTGGTGTTACAACTATAGAAGAACATGATAAATATTTTAAGGCTACCTAAAGGTTATTAAATGTCATCCATGAAGATGTAGCTTGTAGATTATTTCCTTTTACATTCAAAGATGCTACATACGAATGGTTCTTTAATTTACCTAATAATTGCATTACCTCATGGAATAACTTTAACACTATTTTTATTGATCAATTTGGAAAAATCATAAGCCCCTATGTCATTTATCACCAATTTATAACTATTAAGAGAGATACAAATGAACCTATTATATCCTTTAATGCTAATTTCCCAAATATGTTTAGTCAGAGCATGGATCCCTACAAACCAAATGAGGTTTTAGATTCAGAGGTTTATAAAGATGTTGTTAACCCCATGACTTCTATATTTTTTAAAAGGGCCATCCCAACTATCAACACATTAGCTCAACTTATTTTGAAGTAGTGGTTATTACTGACCAACTTCAACCTCAAGGATAGATGGTTTACTCTATCCCAAATGTTAATCCTCAAATGTCTGCATTAAACCTTTTCCCAAATAATAACCAAAATACTCTAGCATTAAACAAGTTCCTTGATTTGAATATATTACCTAACAACCATGTTATTCTTAATTAAAACTTAGGTGTATTGATTCATCAAGTTACTAATAGATTTCACACCAATGACCAAAAAGATTTGGTGCCTATCAATGGCATTAACAATAACCAAGGTCAAAATTTTGAGACCCCAAATAATGAAAATGAATCTATACTAAAAGTGGTCCAGAAGATCAGCACAAACTTATTACAATTACAAAAGCAAGTTGGTAATGCTAATGACAACTCTAGGAGGAACTTCACTCTCTAAAAGTTCAACATGCCCGAAAATAGATTTTAGAATGATAATTTATACAATAATAGAGTTAATGAACCTTCCTCTAGCAAAAATACTATGGACATCAATCTCACTGATATTACTTTACCAAATTATTGTAGAGTTCATGTTACCTCTAAACATGGTGAGATTGATTGTATTTAATTTTTAAAGGCCTTTGAATCTTTCCAAGAAGAACTTTATACCTTTGAATCGGTTCTAAATAAGGATGTCGCTACAGGTTTTTCTGAATCCAAACCATCTGACCAAGTGCACATGGTAGAAACTTTTCAATTCCCTTTTCAAGAAGATAATGAGCCTAAGAATATCCATGAAGATATTCAAGCATTTTAATATTTGTTGAAGACATATCATCTCAGAAATAGGGAACAAAGATATACATTGACTACTTCCACTCCCCTAATAATTATAAGACTCCTCCAGACACTACATCAAGGAATGATCCTAAACCACCTAAGGGTAGTTATTCTAAACCTACTATAGAATCTTTAAACAAGACTAGTTACAACATTGTGGAGGATATGAAAAAGATCAAATCCAATACTACCCTAGATGAGCTGACTAAAATTATAAAATAAAGAGATTTACTCTTGGAATCATTATCCAAGAAACTTGGGAAGCCCCCTAAAAGTGATAGTGCTAATGTAACTATGCAAGTACCTAAAGTAGAGTATCCACCTTTTTTAATTACAGTTAGGATATTTGGGAAGAACGTCCATAATTATCTTTTAGATTCTAGAGATTCAACCAACATTATGTCTGTGGGGATATGTGAATAACTTGGGTTGACATAATTAAATATAATAGGATAGTTACACAATTGGACAAATCAAGATTCAAGGTCATTAGGGAGTTATTAAATGAGCATATGCAATTGGTTAGTGAGACAAAGGTTTAAAAATTTATTGATATCCAAGTGGTTGATATTCCCAATGCTTATGGGTTAATCTTAAGTAGAGAATGGACTAATACCTTGAATGGTTATATGTCCACTAACTATTCCCACTTATGGTTGCCTTGAAAAGGTGTTCCAAATTAGATAAGGGTAGAGAGGGATCCTAGGATGAGGCAAATGATAATATATTATAATGTTGTCAATGAAAAGGTGAATTTCCTAGAGTCTGATTTAGGAGTTTTTACCCTAGAATTTAAAGAGGAGGCTTGTTCAAAAAATCCACCTCCACTGCCTAGTTTATGTAAGTTGTATGTAGATGGTGCTAGGTGTAAATTTAAATTAGGAGCTAGTATTATATTGATAGACCCTACATAAAATCATTATCATGCTTTCTAAAGGTTACAATTTTCATGCACTAAAAATTTAGCTAAGTATGAAGCTCTTATCCTAGAATTGCAAATCACTATTAAACATAAAGTTAAGGAACTCGTTGTTTATGGAGATTCTAAGTTGGTGGTCAACTAAGTAAGAAGCAAATACCAGTACAAGCTATCATACCTCAAGAGGTACAAGTTCAGAGTTTGGGATTTGATGGAATCTTTTGATGCTCTTAACATCTTATATATTAACAAGGAATAAAATAAATCTATTGATGAGCTTGCCTTTATTGTGGCTAATCTCATTCCTAATTATGGTTCCCCTAACATCAGTATTGAGTTAGTAACATACCCCTTAATCCTTGAAAACATAGATTACTTTCAAGTTTTTAATGATTATCAACAAATTATGGACTTCTTAACTAATTATAGAGCCTTTGAAACTCACATCATTGATGAAGTTGAAAAAAATTCTACTAAAAAGGAGCTTAATGCTAAAATCATCCAATTGCGTGAAAATAAGATACCTAAAGGGATTATTTCATTAGAAATATTGTTTGATCATGATAAAATTATGGAGACACCTACAATGCCTAAAGTAAATGGTAAGGACTATTAGACTGTAGATCTTGGTTCACATGATCAACCCCAACAAGTGAACATAGGAAAGGTTTGCATTGAAATGGAAAATAAAAAATCTACAGAGCTACTTACAAAATGTAAGAATGTCATTGCTTGGTCCTATGAAGATATAAAAATATTTGAGCCAAGGGTTATTATTCATACTATTCCCCTTAAAGAAAATTGTAAACCCTTTAGATAAAAGCAAAGGCCTGTCAATCCTGTATTAGAACCCATGATCTTTAGGGAAGTCAAGAAAATTCTAGATGCAAGGATTGTGTTTCCTATTAGAATTTCCACTTGGGTTGAAAACTTGGTCCCAATCAGAAAAAAATGGGGAAATAATATTATGCATAGACTTTAAAAATATAAATAGAGCATCTAAAAAGGATGATTACCCCTTGCCTTTTCTTAACCAAGTCATCCAAGTTGTTTCAGGATCTTCCATGATATCCTTTTTGGATGGATTTTATAGATATAACCAAGAACTTATTACTCTAGAAGATAGGATGAAAATAGCTTTCACTACTAAATGGGGACATATGCCTATAAAATAATTCCATTTAGATTAATTAATGTAGGAGACACCTTTTAGATGGCCATGGACCATGCTTTCCAAGGTCTAGTGGGAAAGTGCATCATCATTTACATGGATGATCTTACAATTTTCTCTAAGAATAAGAACACTTTATACACCTAAAACAAGTATTTGAAAGATGTAGGAGGTGTTGGGTGAATATTTTGTTGACCAGCTAACTGGTGAGCAAAATAGGTCCTATCACTAGAGCAATAGGGAGATTGATCAGCTAAATGTGCAGGTTTACTACATCAAAAGGGGATAAATCTCTCCTCTCATCAAGGGGAGGTTCCCTATCAAGTATACGGAGCTATATTATATATATATATATATATATATATATATATATATATAAGTAGAAAATAAGACACAAGGGTAGGATAAACCATCCATCTCTCTTTTTTCAGAGATGATGCTAACAAACAAAGGAGAAATCCTGGGGAACACTAAAGGCACTTCTCTTCTTTCAGAAGTATTCTTGCAGGAAATAGCAGGAGTCCTTTCAAGGAACAAATAACTGGTAACCAAAGTACAAAGTATCTAGTAATATAAGATGTAGCACAAAGTCTCCACCTTAACTGCCCAAGAGAGAGATGCGAAGAACAATGGGGGCATAAAGTTGTCCCAAGGTCCTTTACATAGGAAAAAGAAAATACAAACACACTGAAGGTACTTGTGGGGGCACAAAGTCATCCCACAGTTGGTCTTCAGGACACCTTCCTAACCACTTCTACTAGTTCTGCTTGTTAGATCAAATAAACAAGAAAGCTTCTAGGAAATAGACCTACAAATAATTCCCTAAATAACACAGGCTATTTCTAGCACAAATTTTGAAAAGGTCACTTGTTTTCTTATTCAAATGAAGAAAAATGATTAACAATATGAGCTCAAAGTCTCAGTAAATGCCTTTCAATTTGGGTAGATTTTTTGCTTCTATGGCCTGAAAGATCCTTATAACAATCAGAGAGATTACAATATATAGAGGTTGAGAGAGGTTTAGCGCATTTATCCCATGGAACAGCTCATGCTATGCATGCAATGATTTGAATGCACTTTCATTTCTATATTTTAACTTGACTATCATCCCCTAGAAATGGACAATCCTCTTAGTTCCCTCTCTTTATTTCATCATTGTTTACTTTGCCTTTATTCTCGAACAAGTCATGTCTTTTAAAGGCTCAATAAATTTGCATCCACATTTCTAGGTTCAAGAGGTCTATCAAATCTAAACACTGTGTTGACACTCCAGATATTTCGTGTTGTTTCCTCCACTTCACAGAGATTAGGGCTCTTGCACTTAAGTCTAAAAAAATCAACAGACACTTCATTGCCACCAATTTGACATCCTTGGGTCTACCATCATTTGAAACATATCTCATGTGTGGATATTTCTAGTTCTTTTCTTCATCATTCCTCCTTTTCTGGCTGTTGAATCAGGTCCTTGAATTGCCTCTATATTCTTTGGTCACTTTCTACTAAAAAATTAACACATGGCAGCATCCACTTAGAAATAAGTGAGGACATGCGACAGCTTCTGCTACTATTAGAGGCTTTAGAAACATTTTTTATGAGTCTGGTGAAAGATGACATGTAGCGGTCTCCGCTACGCTTTAGCAGCCTCTGAAAACACTTGAGACTTATTTTAGATTCATGTGGATGATAACACATGGTGGTCTCTGATGTGCTCTAAAAAATGCTTAGGAGAAGCTTATAAACTTGTTTGAAACTTGAATGCAGACACATATCACTCTCTTTAGAGTTATAAATGAACAGGTGGTAGCTTCCACTTGTCTTTGGAGAGTTAGGCAGATGATGACACATGGCACATTCCACTTTCTTCAGCAGCTCACTGGGGGTCCATCACAGTCTTTATGAAAACAAGAAGCAGGAGGGAGAAATTATGGAGATTGACACTTGTCAGCTCCTACCAAACTTTTGCAAGGGACACATGGCATGTTCGATAGCTTCTTTGAGAAAAATTTATTGATAAAGGCTTTGAAACCTTTTAAAAATTTAGAATCATGGATGTAGACACATGTCGCTCTCCACAGAGTTACAATGAAAAAGGTGGCAGCTTTTGCTTGCCTCTTGAGGATCTTACAGAGGATGACATGTGGCAACTTTTGCTTAGCTTTTAGCTACCTTTGAAAAGTCTTCAGGACTTATATTAGTTTATCATGAAAGATGACATGTGGTGGCTTCCACTGCATTTGATGAGAGACATGTGGCAGGTTCTGCTACTTTGGTATTGTGTCTCAATGGATGACACATGGCAACATCCGTTGTGACTTTGATGAAGGACACATGGTGGCATCTGTCACATTTTAGAAACACTATAGAACTATGTGGAACTCATTTGGATTCATGCAAATGATTCCACTTGGTGTGTTCTGCTTAAATTATAAAGGATACGTGGCAGCTTCTGCAGCTCTTAGAATCAAAGTGAAATGAGGCTCGGAAGATGACACTTGGCAGCATCCATGGGATTTTATTGGGCTTTTGTCTCGGTCCATTTGTTTGCCTTGGTCACTCTTTGCCATGGGAATTCCCTTTGCAAGGGCACTTGTGTCTATGACTCTTGGGGCACACCTTTGAACTTTATCGCTTGAACCGATTGATTGAACCAAATTTGGTTCAACGGTTCAATGGTTCATTCCCTTATTTTGGTTGAGTCCTTTTGATCTTCATTAAACCAAATGTGTTGAACCTATTAAACCTTGAAGAAATGATTAACTCTTGCCAATGACATTGAACCTTTGAACTAAGGTGCTGAACCAATCCCAAAAACGACTGAGTGTTGGAAACTGATTCTTTTGATTAAACCTCCCTGTAGAAGCCTTTGAACCTATTGAACCATTAGTCCTTTGATTGAAAAATCTTGAATAATTCCCAAATTTGAAAGCTTAGAACCATTTTTTGAAATGAGAAGAGATATTTTGGTCTTTGCAAGACCAAAATAACTTATATGTTGTCCTAAAAATGAGTGACATTTTTTGGGGGACAATAGCTGGCTCCTATTGGGAAACTTTCTTCAGATGAGAACTTGGAACAACTAAGGGGAGTAGAAACCAGAATCTCTAGTGCCTTAAAGTGTGCCATTGGGCTATGGAGTCATGCTACCCAGAAAGAAAGGAAAAAAAAACATGAAAACAAATATCACAAAGTAGAAAAGACTATACAAATATACATATGTACAGACACTTTCATTTGATACTTCAAGAGTTGAAATGCTTTAGGTGTTGCCCATTGTGAGGCAGAGAAAAGGGTGTGCCATCTTGATATTTCAATAGGAAGTTGTTTTCACCTTTGAGCTCATGGATAGTAAAAGGGCCTTTCCATAGGGAATCAAAATTTCCATGCATTCCCTTTGTTTATCTTATCTTGTCCCATAGCAGGACTTGACCTCCAACCTAGAAATCTCAGCTCTTTGCTTTCTGGTCAAAGATTTTCTTCACCAAGATTTGATGGACTGTGATTCAGTCCACCACTGTAGTTCTCTGCTCTTCTAGCTCAGTCAGGCACATAATTATCTTATCAAAGGTGCTTTCATATGTTTGATCTTCAATTGTCTTGACCAATTTTAATGCTAGCAATTCTAAGGTGATTGGTATTTCAGAATTGATACCATAAAGAAGTTGGAAAGGAGATATACCAGTTGCCCTTTTGGGTGTAATTCTATCAGCCCACAAAGCATCAACCAATGCTTTGTGCCATATTCTTTGGTTGTCATCAACCAGCTTCTTGATGGTAGTCACCAGGTTCTTATTACTTGATTCATCTTGTCCATTCCCTTGTGGAAAGTAATCAGATGAGTGGGAGAGTGTAATTCCATAGTAGAAATAGAATTGAGTGATCTCTTGGGAAGTGAAACAAGTTGCATTATTAGTGACAATCTTAGTTGGGACCCCAAACTTGGAAATGATGTTCTCTTTTAGGAAATTGCACACTACTTATGAAGTAGCATGCTTGGTTGGAATTGCTTCCACCCACTTGGTGAAGTAGTCTGTGGCTGTGAGGACATAATCATGTCCAGCGCTTGAAGATGGATTTACAACACCAATAAAATCGAGGCCCCATTACTGAAATGGTTCTTTTATGATTACTGGCTTGAGAGGTAGGGCAGCTAAGTTGGGCCTTCCAACAAACTGCTGGCATAGTTCACATTTCCTTACCCACTTGTACACATATTTAAAAAGAGTAGGCCAATAATATCTAGCCCGAAGGATCTTATGGGCAGTCACAGGAGAAAAAAAATGTCCTCCACAGGCTCGATTGTGGAAGGATCTCAAAATTTGGCTTTACTACTCCTTGTCCACATAGCAAAGGAACACTCCATCAAGGCCTCTCTTATACAGGCCATTGTCCCAAAGGATGAAATTTGCCGCTTTCAACTTGATATTCCTTCTATCTTTATAAGATAGGTGAGTAGGACATGCACCATAAGTAAGGAAATGAGCAATACCCAAATACCACTCATTAGTGGTAGAGACAAAGAGGACTGTTGGCACTTCTGCTTCTTTTGATTTTTGATGCTTTGTTCCCTCTAGCTTGTTGTTAGTAATTAATTGACATAAGCCTTTTCCTTGAACTAGCTTTGTTGGTTTGATGAGCAGACCAAAGTCCTAATTTTTTTCAACCTAATTGCCTCTTTTCATCCCAAACTCCTATTGAGTTAGTATGGATTTGACTGTTGTGTCAAGAACCAAGGCAGTACTACGTGAATTCAAGATGTAGAAGCGTAAATGCTTTACCACCTTCACCACTGCATAAGCATGCTTTTTCATATTTGAGTACTTCAGCTCATGATCTTTGAGAGGGTAGCTCATGAAGGAAATGGGAGACTCCATACCTTCTTTATTCTATTGAACTAGAATCGTTGAAAGCATGTGTTCTAAAGCATAACTATACATGGTGAACTCTTTGTTATAGTCTGGACAAACTAGAATTGGGGCATGATCAATGGTAGTCTTGATATCTTTAAATGCTGACTTGCCTTCATTAGTCCATCCAAAGGTGGGCTTTCCCTTCATCATGTTTACAATATGTCTAGTCTTCTCAGCAAACTCAAGGATGAACCTTTGTAATAAATTCACCTTTCCAAAGAAAGAGTGAATAATAGTCTTACTTGTAGGTAAGGTAAGCTCTTGGATAGACCTGACTCTGTCTGGGTCAATTTTTATGCCTTCTTTGGACATAATGTGTTTGAGAAGTTTTCCCTCTATTACTCCAAAAACTGACTTTTTGGGGTACAAGGAAATGCCATTCTGACGACAGCATTCCAACACTCATTGTAAGTGGTGCACATGATCTGGGTGATGCTTAGATAAAATAGTCAAGTAATTAAGATAAACTACAATGAACTTGCCCATCTCATCCTTGAAAGTGAGGTCCATTGCTCTCTGAAAGGTGGCGCCACCTTTTATCAAGCCAAAAGGCATTCTCTTACAGGTGAAGGTGCCCCAAGCTGTGGTGAGTGCAGTTTTATGTTGGTCTGCTTCAACAACTTCAACCTAATTGTATTCTAAGAAACTATCTAGCATTGATAACATCTCTAAACTAGTCACTGTCTGAAGCACTTTCTTCTTCCTCATAGGCACTATGTTTACAATCCATGTGGAATGATGGATTGAGAAAATGATCCTAAAATTTAACATCTTTTGTATCTCAGATAGAATAGTACCTGACATCTTTGGATTGTACTACCTAGGTTTTTGCTTGTAAGGCACTAACTTAGCCTTCAGAGGGATGTCATGTTAGATTTCATCAGGCCTGAGTGACTTTACATCCTCATAAGAGTATGCTAAAACTGTAGACACCGAAATCGTGTCGACTCCCCTGGTCATTCCCCGTCTTCTTCTTCTTCGCCTATTGAACCCTTGCCGATCACTTGTTTCACCAGCGTTGACCCTGGCAGCATGTAAAGAGGAGCACAGAGCAAAAGGTAGACTCTATCCCCATTATGCATCTGCCAACGACGGTCTTTACCCGACCGATGTCACCGACATCGGTCACCTATCGACCGACGTCGGCAATCCTGCCGACATTGGTCATCTTCCCGTTATCCGTTACCAGTTATCATTCGGTTTCCCGAAACAGTTGACGAACCGTCTCTGGAACCGTCCCCGTCCCCCGCCTTCATCAACCTCCGCCAGCCATTCGAACTGGATCCCCGAACGCTATCCAACCATTTGAAACGCTGAGCAACCAACCTGCGAATTCCTCCACCAACCTGCGAACTCCGAGCAATCATCAACACTACGACATCAACTAATCTGCACACCATGGCTTTCATCGTGTCTTCTACCAGGTAAGTCTTTATTCTGTTTATTTCATTTCTTTCTTAGTTATTATTTATTTTCTGTCATTCTGACTCTGTTCAGACCCCCCCAGACTCTGTTCAGACCTCGTCCCGACCTTACCCAGACCCTGTCCCGACTCTGTCCAAAACCCTACCCTGACCTTATTAGACCCTGTCCCGACTCTCCCAGACCTTGTCCCGACTGTTCAAACCCCCCAGACTCTCCCTGAACCTGTCCCAACTCTCTCAGACCCTGTCCCGAACCTTTTCCCAGAACCTGCCCCTACCGACGCCGGTCACTACCCCGACCGACGACGGCACCTTAACCGACGTCGGCACCCTCCCTAACCGACGCCGGCACCCTCCCTAACCGACGCCGGCACCACAGAGACCGACGCCGGCGACTGTGTAGAACAGTGCCGCATATCAGGTACGCTCTTTATTTTTCTATCATTTATTTCTGTCATTATCATCTACTTTCGTCCAATATTTTGCTCTTTTTTATCAGTGGGTTGATATCCTTCTAGGGAGTCTTCGTACTTCCGGGATCGGGCGTTCGCCTGACAGCCCACCCTATCTCTTACTAACATTTTTCCGTGTTTTAGCCTTTTCTTCGCAGGTGTCATTCCTCCACAGCAAAAGAGGAGAATCTTTCAACGTCTGATTTCAGTGCGCACGACTATATCAGGTACTTCTAGCCTTAACCATCTTTCAGTTTCTTATTTCTTCTTTGAATGTAGAAAGCAATTTTGCATTAGAAACATTCTGGCACGCCCGGTGGGACACTAGGTCCTCCTTGGGTTCTTTCTTTCTTTCGTTCATTTAGGTGCATTAGGTTTCTTCCTTTTCGCCTTCTTTCGTCTCTTCTTAAACAATATCATAAGCAGAACTAAAACGAACACTTCTTTCTTTCTTGCACTTCTAGACTAGCTAAAACTCATATTCTTCGACTCTTTCTCCATTCGTCTTCATACGAACAAATATTTCGACTTGGACATTAAAACACTTTGCATTCATCTCTATTTGCCTGCATCTTTTAGACCACACATAGTAATTAAACCGCATATTGAATTAATCTAGATCACTTGATGTTACACGACCAAACCACCTGCACAAAACAAACATAAAACTTACCTGAGACAAGGCCCGACTGGGATTTCATCACCCAGCGGATACCTTACCCGTCCCGGTGACCCTACTTCGATTTCATCACCAAGGGGGAAGCCCACTCCGTTCTCTGGCGGAGTCTAATCTCTAGGCGAGGTATATTTTGGCTAAGCGAAACCAGCTAACCACTGGAATCGTGAAGTGAGGGGAGCTTGATCCTTAGCACCAGGCCACGTACCAGACCCTAACACAGACTTCTTGAGCGCCTTAACAAAACCCGAAACCATCCATAGACTGCTTCTTCTAGGACCCGACTCACAAAGCCAACCTTCCACTACACACATTCTAAGGCATAAGCCACTATAATCCTAATAATTTACTTCTAGGGTTTTAGGATCTGCTTGTGTCTTCATCTTCTTTTTAGTTCTTATCTGCTTGTTTGAGCTTGTGAGGACGTTCTTTCTTGCCTTGAATGGTTCTGACTCATAGTCAAACCAAGGCTCTTCTTGACCACGCTAGCCATCAATCGCTTTCGCCTACCCTGTCTACAAACAATCATATAATGGAGTTCTACTCGAAGACCGAAAGAATTCCTACTAGACTCTCTCCAACCCAGACGCCTATCATCCCAGAAGGGGACCAAGACTTTGCAAGATTCTTGGACCTCAATACCGCAGCCCTCCAAAACTATCTCGCAAGAAAACCAATGCAGGACCTTTCGGACGACGTGGCGACGACATCAACACCGTTCACCACCCAACCTTTTACGACTCAACCTTTCACCTCAACCATTAACCCGACCATGGCCTATACGCAAAGTTCGACCTCCTCATCTATTTTTAAACCAACCTCCACTGGGGTTTCGTTACCCCCTCAACCACCTGCAATTCAACCAAGTTCTACATTATACCAGAACTTGATTGTCTCGACCCCGCACACTCTTGCGCCTATATATGCAGGAGTGCCTACCTCGCCCTTTGTCAATGCCGTCACACAACCTCCTTTGGCGGTATCTAGTCAGCCTATGTCTTCTACCTTCATAACCCAACCACCCTTAGCCTCTACTTCTGCCCCTGCGACTAGTCATCCGTACGTTGTACAACCGACTATGTCGCACGCCTCCTCTAGCCTCTTCCAAGCACCTTACAACTTAGGGGGCGCTCAACCCGCCAATCCGTCAGTAGATCTTATCAAGATGCTGATGGATAAAATGTCCAGTCTCGAAGCTTCTATCTCCGGTTCAAGTAATACTTTGTCATATGAACAAGTTTGCAGCGAGCCCATCCACCCTTCTGTCCCTATCCGACCATACCCCAACCATTGGGAGCTTCCTAAATTCACTCGCTTTCAGAGTAAGGAAGACCCACAACAACATCTAAAGGTATTTAGACATGCCTGTTATCTTATTGCCCACGACGATGCGTTACTTCTACGCACATTTTCTATGTCCCTTTCTGGCCCTGCCCTTGACTGGTATAGTTCTCTTGCCAGACATTCTATCTTTTCCTTCATCCAACTCGCCCAACTATTCATTGACCATTTCTCTATCAATATCACTAAACAAGTTTCGATCACAGACCTTTACTCCATTAGGCAATTTGACGACGAATCAATAACCGATTTTGTCACCCATTGGAGAAGCTTGATTAATCAGCTCTCCTTCTCCTTGCCTCAACCTGAGCTCATTGAGCTCTTTTCCCGAGCATGTGTCAGTCACATCTTGTCCACCTTGCGGGTTCAAACATTCCACACTTTCAACGAGGCCTTCACCATGGCCCGAAAGCTTGAACTCCGCGCCATTGAAGAAGATAAGGTCAAATTGTGTAACACAAGAACCAATGACCATTCTTCTTCCAGACCTTCTTCTGCCCACTCTCAATCCAAGGAGTCGGCAAACACTGTCATCTTTAGACCATCATCTTCAACAATAACCAACCGACCAACATCTTCAACATTAGACTACATCAATAAACATTTTCAACGTCAATCCATACAGCGTCAATTCACTCCAATTGGGGAGTCATATGCCTCTGTCTTGGATAAACTCGTCAAACAGGGGGTCCTCAATCTCCCTCCAATCCGACCACATCAATTCGACCCTTCAACACCTATTCCTGCATGGTACAGGGAGAATCACTTTTGCAACTATCACCGTGTCAAAGGCCATGACACGGATCACTGTCAAACTTTCAAAAACATCGTCCAGGACATGCTAGACAAGGGGGATCTTATTTTGGATAACCCGAACGCACCGCCCAACCAAAACCTTGACATTTTCAAGCAACCCCTTTCTAATCACCCGCATACTCAAGACAATGTCCAAACCATAACCAATGACCCTCAAGACCATGATATACACACGGTCGACACTATCTTTTCTCTTATCCCTGACCAACCGCTTTCACAGGTGGAAGACCCTTCTTCCCCTATACCTCCTCCACATGGCGAAGAACTTTCTTCTCCCACTTCTCCTCCAGCGACTTCTCCTATATTGGAGGACGCTTTGACCACATCAACACCAGCTACCTCGCCTTCATCCTTATTATCATCCATAGACGATCATACCCTTTTGACTCCCCAACCACACACAGCAGCCATGACTACTCCAGAGCTCTTTCCACTTAAAGAGCCCACACCTTTAATCTCTTCTCCATTGAGAGAAAAACCGTCCACATCTAAGTCCAAACCCGCGCAGGCGTCCATCATGCCCAAAGAGACTAAACCTCTTGGTGTTCGCCCCACATCTAATCTCACCTCGCACAAAAGTGGCCCTCAACCCAAATCAAAGAAGGCTACTAAACCACACCAGAGGCCTCCTCCCCTATCTTCGTCATTACCTTCAATCTTGGGCCCACATCCGTCTACTTTGCTCGGAGTGATTCTCACTCCCATACTTCACAGAGGTAAGTCACCTCCATTATTCTATCAACCCGTCAGACTTATACCTCCTTCAAACCATCGACCAACGCCTCTTACACCTCCCAAACCAATGTCACAAACCCTCTCTGCAATAAAACATCCCGACCCATTAGCAGGTTCATATGCCTTGCTCTTACGGCGATTGTTGCAGTCCTCTCGTCTCAATCTCCCACCTCTTAGACCATATCACTCTCTCGGACCAAAACCACCATGGTTCGACCACACTCGCATTTTTGCATATCATCGCACGCCTGGGCACGACACGAAGCATTGTCATGCCCTCAAGGTCGTCGTTCACCAATGTCTGGAGAATGACACCTCTCTTTTAGACCACGTCATCAACAAACCTTCAACACCACCCCACTCGTCAACTCTCGGATCAAGGCCATCTTGGTTCGACAACTCTACATTCTGCCACTATCATCACACTCCGGGACATGACACCGAGCGTTGTTGCGCTCTTAAAGATGTCATTCGTCACCACCGGAAAAAGGATTCCTTTCTTATCAAGGATCCTCTTGACCTCCCCTTTGACAAATTATCAACACCAACCCATACCTCTCCAACTTCGTCACCTAAATCAGGATCTCCACGTCAGACTAGGGTCCCTTCGCTGCCTTTAACCCCTTTATTCGACATCAACACTGTCCATCTAACCACTAAACCTCAATCGACCTTAACCAATCCGTCAAACATTCTCCCTAGCCGCTGGGGGAATTCAATCTTCATCCAAACTTCGACCAATTTTTCAACACAGTCTCGACCACATATCAATCACTCTTTCAACTTAACCTCAACCAAACTAGCAACCAAACATTTAACCCAACCTCAACCAAACATTCGACCCAACCAAAGACCAAATACCAACCAATCAACCCTCGACCAACCATTGACCAATTATCAAATGACCAAATCCCAACCAAACATTCGACCCAACCTTTTTATCAAAACATTCAACCAGCCTCATCAATCAACAACCATATCAACCAACTTCACATCCACTCATCAATCAACACCTGACCAATCTGGAAAGAGGCAAATGGGGCAAGTTTGCTCCTAATTGACTCGGACCTTATCACGTACAAGCATGGCCCGGGGACTTGTCAGACCTTGAGCCCCACTTTCTGCATTGCATCTGCGACCGTTCTACTGCTAGTCGAGTATTCGTCCACTTGACACTTAACTTGAGCTCGTCCCTTGAGCAATCCCTGTCCTCTTTATCCTACTTCCTTTCAACCCTATTCCTCTTAACAACTCCTATAACCCTTTTATGATGTATGGATGCTTTGTCCTAATAAAAGGGAGCCCTTGACCTTCTACAGTCTTGTCCATGACTCACATTTCTATCAAAACAAATCAAGATGTCAAAACATATCCATGGTCACTATATCAATATCAAAATCAAAAAAGACAGACTGATCCCTCGAAGGACAGCTGTACTATCATTGCTGTAATAAATAGACTGCTCCCTCGAAGGACAGCTATTCAAAAGCCTTTATATAAAACAAAAATCTAGACCACTCCCTCGAAGGATGGTTATGACTACTCTGGCAATAAACAGCAACTTATTTTAGAAGCTTCCCGCATTGATCAGCTTCACAACCTGACCACCAAGCAAATGACATCTCTATGCAGGCTTCCCGCATCGATCAATCTGCCTCTTAAAAAAAAAAAAAAAAAAAAAAAAAATGAGTCACGGACTTGGCTTGTAGTTGTCTCAGGGTCTCCTATGAAAAGGGGCAAAGTTATCTCTGCTCTTAAAATGGGTTACCCTCTTTCCTCCTCCTGTTACCTACTCAAGGGACTTCGAGCTCACTTTAATGTCTAAGTGATTCGATTACCGCTCTAACATAACTATGGTCAACGACGTCACGCATGAATGGGGCTCTTGGTTCTCATAACCCCTATCTATGCTATCTTTTTGGTCCTTGTCAATGAAAGAGCAATATGCTTTTCACTTCTTCTGCACTTTGGTCACATTCACCTTCATCACTTGTCGATCAACTCAGCTCAACTCTCTTTTCAGACCATCAACATGACCTTGCCTATTCACCCTAGTTTCTATGGACACCAATCCACACGAAAACTATCGACTCGCCACAATTTGTGTTAAGCATAAACCAATACTTGCTGAAGCATAAATAGACCTCAATTCATTTTTAGCATACATCCATCACGTAAATGGAATATTGCTAGGGATGAAAAACCCCTCAACTAATGTTGCAGAATACACCATTTGGAAAAGGCTGCAACATCTTTTTTTTCCTCACCATCCCTTTGACCCTTCCTCCCTTCTAGGGAGAACTACATCGGCCTGAGGCCCTATCACCAGGGCTATGTAGGCAGCACTCAGTTGACATGGGGTCTTCTGGGGTTAGCTCAGCCGCATCCTTTCATCCTTTCGTCCATTCATCCATCCCTCGACCACCAACCATTGGAGATCATGCCTATCTCCTCCGACCTCGACCACTTCCAAGACGTTGTTGCCTTGGTTGTTTTTACATGTATGCTACCTCATGACTGGTTAGCAGAATTGTGCGCAGACCCTTTTGGACCCTCATAAGTATAGGATCGCAAGCCGATTGATCCGTACTACTTGTGACTTTTTCGTGTTTCTAGGAGCACTTCCTGAGCCCGAGATACCTGGAACGCGACGACCCATTTGGAGCTTCAGCTTAGATTGAGTGACCCGATCAGCAGATGACTAAATGCTGGGGCCCGATTACTTCAATTTTGGCACTCCTCGACCCTTGACCTGTGACACTTTGGCCTGACCATCTCGTGCAGTGGTATGAGCGTAATCACGACCTTTGCAGCGTTCACCCTCACCCTTTTTTCATCCGCTCTTTATCAAATTAGCACCCGATTCCCGGTTCCCTTCCCTCGATTCCTGCTTTGAGGGGGAATACCTCATCCTTACTCGGGGCATTTCGCTTCCTATTTTTGTCTTACAGTTCATTCGAACAACCAACAAGACGAAATCAACCTTATCCCTCACCTGGGGCACTCACTCCTATTTTTGTCTTGCAGTTCGTCCAAAACAACCAACAAGACAAAAAGGGGCAAATGTAGACACCGAAATTGTGTCGACTCCCCTGGTCATTCCCCGTCTTCTTCTTCTTCGCCTATTGAACCCTTGTCGATCACTTGTTTCACCAGCGTTGACCCTGGCAGCATGTAAAGAGGAGCACAGAGCAAAAGGTAGACTCTATCCCCATTATGCATCTGCCAACGACGGTCTTTACCCGATCGATGTCGCCGACGTCGGTCACCTATCGGCCGACGTCGGCAATCCTGCCGACGTCGGTCATCTTCCCGTTATCCGTTACCAGTTATCATTCGGTTTCCCAAAATGGTTGACGAACCATCTCTGGAACCGTCCCCGTCCCCCGCCTTCATCAACCTCCGCCAGCCATTCGAACCGGATCCCCGAACGCTATCCAACCATTCGAAACACTGAGCAACCAACCTGTGAATTCCTCGACCAACCTGCGAACTCCGAGCAATCATCAACACTACGACATCAACTAATCTGCACACCATGGCTTTCATCGCGTCTTCTACCAGGTAAGTCTTTATTCTGTTTATTTCATTTCTTTCTTAGTTATTATTTATTTTCTGTCATCCCGACTCTATCCAGACCCCCCCAGACTCTGTTCGGACCTCGTCCCGACCTTACCCAGACCCTGTCCCGACTCTATCCAAAACCCTACCCTGACCTTATTAGACCCTGTCCCGACTCTCCCAGACCTTGTCTCGACTGTTCAAACCCCCCAGACTCTCCCTGAACCTGTCCTAACTCTCTCAGACCCTGTCCCGAACCTTTTCCCAGAACCTGCCCCTACCGACACCGGTCACTACCCCGACCGACGACGGCACCTTAACCGACGTCGGCACCCTCCCTAACTGATGCCGGCACCACAGAGACCGACGCCGGGGATTGTGTAGAACAGTGCCGCATATCAGGTACGCTCTTTATTTTTCTGTCATTTATTTCTGTCATTATCATCTACTTTCGTCCAATATTCTGCTCTTTTTTATCAGTGGGTTGATATCCTTCTAGGGAGTCTTCGTACTTCCGGGATCGGGCGTTCGCCTGACAGCCCACCCTATCTCTTACTAACATTTTTCCGTGTTTTAGCCTTTTCTTCGCAGGTGTCATTCCTCCACAGCAAAAGAGGAGAATCTTTCAACGTCTGATTTCGGTGCGCACGACTATATCAGGTACTTCTAGCCTTAACCATCTTTCAGTTTCTTATTTCTTCTTTGAATGTAGAAAGCAATTTTGAATTAGAAACAAAAACATCCATGTAATATCTGAGTAGAGAAGTGAACTTGAATCTCTCCTCAAGAGTGCAACACTTCCCAATGTTCACCATCTTGAGATCTTCCTTGGTACCCATATTCACTTGATTGAACCCCTGAGAGGAGCTTGCCTCTATTTGCTACTATTTGATGAATCTATCATGCTTATCAAATAGTTTCTCAAGGGAGACCAGGCCTTTGTGAATCTTATTCCCTTTAATTTGCATAAACTCTCCATCTATGGTTGAACTTGATTCAGGGGTCAGTTCGGGCTCTTGAGGTTCACTGCCTTCAAAATGCAACTATTCAAAACTATCCTTTTGCTCTAAGAAAGCAATGATTTGGCTATCATTATTAAACACCTACCAATGACTGGCATTATCAGGTAAACTTAGTTGAGAGACCAGTTTAATAGTGTACCTATCTCTTTTAAAGTCTGAGTGGGGAACCAAAAGAGTGCCCGAGATAGCTAAAGCATCAGCTCTATCATTGAATTCCCTGGGGACTGCAGAGATGCTGAAAGCATCAAAGTTTTCAATTTGATCCCAAATTAGATTGTGGTAATGAAGCAATCTCTCATTTTTGGTCTGATATAGGTTTATTACCTGACGAACCACTAGTTCTGCATCTCCTTTGGCATGAAGAAGCTTGATACCTTTGTCCTGAGTAGCCTTTAATCCAAGCAATAGGGATTCATACTCAGCTGTGTTATTAGTGTTGTTGAATTGCAACTTGTAAGATGAAGGAAAAATATCTCCTTCAGGAGATATCAACACAACCCTAGCTCCTGAATTGGTAGAGGAATAGCTACCATCAAATTTAGGGATCCATACCTCATTAGACATTGATTTTCCTTTGGATTCTTCCTCACTTAGAGGTGGATATTCTTCCATAGTTCTAGCTGAGCTAACCTTTAGGTCATCACCTTTGAGAGCTTCAACAGGCATTTCATGAACTTCTTTAGTAGACAAAAAGTAGTTACCCATGCCTGAAGATTCAAACAAAATTTGAGCTTCAGGTGCTGATGATTGGGTGACCGCATATGTTGTTTCCTTTTTAGGAAGCAATCTTTCCATGATGCCTTTGACTGGGATTCTTACCTCAGATAAGTCCATATTTAATTTGCCACCAACATCTTTACAAAAATTCCAGCCAAAAAAGATGCCATAAGATGCTAGGACATCAGCCACCAAGACAGTCATCTTGATTCTTTTATTTGGGAATGCTACAAATGCAAATTGGGCATCCTTAATTTGCCCCAGTAATGGTACTTGCTTATTTTCCATGGAAAAACATCTACCAAATGTCTTGGTCAGTGTAAAGCCAAGGGATTCAGCCACTTTGGTAGGCATGACATTGTCTGAAGCTCTATAATCAATGATACAATTGTTTAGCTGATATCCATTTATTAACAGGGATACATAGAAAGGCTCTATTTTCTTGGAAGCAGTAGGAGGAGTAATGACAAGATTTTTTGGGATAGACATGTTCCTTGGGGGATCATGAGTTGCTTTCTTAGCTTCTTGTCTTACTATGATGTTTTGGTTCTTCACACATTGAACCAATTTATCCAACTGATCAAGGTTAGACTACAAGAATTCAAATTTAGATATTTGAACTTTGGCTTTCTTTATATGATCAATAATGTCAAATGTCTAAAATGAGCTAGGAATAGAGGATGGGAGCTCATCCTTTTGATTCTTAGCAGGGGAGAATTGGACTGTGGATTTGAAGTAGAAGATGCAGTGGTATTTGGTGTACTTAACTTTCTTACAGTCATTGAATCTTTTGGCTGGAAGGGTAGAGTACTTCCATGCTTAGCAATTGAGATTTTTGGTTGAGGTCGCTCCTCTGTCTTCTCTTTATCAGCTTCTTGGTTGATCTATTCTTAGACCAGGTGAACACAACATATGATCCATCTGTTGCATTACCTTCACTTCTGGGTTCATCCTGATAGTTTTGGAAACCAATGTTGGAGTCACCAGCTAATTCTTCTTCTTTCTCAGTGAAGAGATTATCATCATCTTCAGGGTTCAACTCAGGCTCGAATGAGCAACTCGAGTTAGCTTCAAGATATCCAACCATTGAGTTGGTTGGAGGTGTTTTAATGGCAAGGTTCCTCTATGAGAGAGGAAGATGATTTGGCTTCCCTTGACCCCTGGAAGCATTGCCTTGGTATGTCTGATTCTAGAATGTCCTCCTTGGGATATCTCTGTATATAGGAGGGGATGACGTCCCTTGGGCCATTTATCTTTTGAGAGAAAGCAATTCATTTGCCAGCTTCTACACCATGGGATCAATAGTGGTTGTAGATGAGTAATCAAAAGATGAAGAAGATTTACCTCTATTCGAATCTCTCCTTGTCTTCCCAGCCAAGATAAGGTCATCTTCTACCTCAGTAGCCAAGTCATGATCTTTAACAAGGTCTATTTGGCCAAAACGTCTGAGTAGAAAACTCACTTTAGGTAGTTGTGAGTTGATGAGTAAGCACTTGAGGTTTTTAGGGGTTGGCTGAGCGATTATAGGGATCCTATTCCTCAACTTATCAAATTTGGTGATGAAAACCCTCATTGTTTTGTGAGGTTCCTTCTTCATTTGTGTGAGCTGGGCCAAAAGGGCATGTGCATCTTCTATAGTTTTGAATTTGGCTTTAAACTTGGCTTTGAGTGTGTCCTAGTTAGTCACTGATCTAGCCTACAAATGGTAGAACCAATCTGCAGTAATACCTTACAATGTCTCCATGAATAGTCTGACTACCATGTCTTCAAATTCCACACCTATCACACTACAGGCTATGTTGAAGGCTACAATGTGTTCATGAGGGTGAACCTTTCCATCACCAAAGAATTTGGGGAAATTCTTCCTTGAACTGTGTGGAAGCTCATGTAGGGGTGGAGTAAGATTGAGTATGCCAAAAGAGTTATCTTAGGGGCCTTGAACTGCCATGAGTGGATTATTGAAAGCAAGGATAACAAATCTGAGTGGTGTATGTATAGGCAAAGTTTTGCTAATAGTAGAAAAACTAGCTCTGCCTTGTGTTGGTGACCTGGTGTTGGTAGGAGGAAGACTCCTAGTTCATTGAAGGTAAGGTTTTGGAGGAAATAACTCAAAATTGCTCTTTTGCACCAACTCAATAATAGGGTCAAGAACACCTTGGGCTTTCTGGATTCTGGTATACCATGAAGTTCCTAGATTGTAGAAAAAAATAAGAAAGAACTGGTCTTGCTTTAGCTTGAAACTTGAGGCTTCAAACTGTGCATTCGGTCCCCAATAGAGTCGACAAAAACTTTTGGGTGAATATTTTGTTGACCAGCTAACTAGTGAGCAAAATAGGTCCTATCACCACAGCAATAGGGAGATTGATTGGCTAGATGTGTAGGTTTACTAAATCAAAAGGGGATAAATCTCTCCTCTCATCAAGGGGAGGTTCCCTATCAAGTATACAGAGCTATATAATATATATATATATATATATATATATATATATATATATATATAAGAAAAAAATAAGACACAAGGGTAGGACAAACCATCCATCTCTCTTTTTTCAAAGATGATTCTGACAAATAGAGGAGAAATCTTGGGGAACACTGAAGGCACTTCTCTTCTTTTAGAAGTATTATTATAGGAAACAACAAGAGTCCTTTCAAGGAACAAGTAATCGGTAACCAAAGTAAAAAGTAACCAGCAATATAAGATGCAGCACAAAGTCTCCACCTTAACTGCCCAAGAGAGAGATACGAAGAACAATGGGGGCACAAAGTCATCCCAAGGTCCTTTACACAGGAAAAAGAAAATACAAACACACTGAAGGTACTTGTGGGGGCACAAAGTCATCCCATAGTCGGTCTTCAGGACACCTTCCTAACCACTTCTACTAGTTCTACTTGTTAGATCAAATAAATAAGAATGCTTTTAGGAAATAGACATATGAACAATTCCCTAAATAACATAGGCTATTTCCAGCACAAATTCTGAAAAGGTCACTTGCTTTCTTATTCAAATGAAGAAAAATGATTAACAATCTGAGCTCAAAGTCTCAGTAAATGCCTTTCAATTTGGGTAGAGTTTTTGCTTATATGGCTTGAAAGATCCTTATAACAATCAGAGAGATTACAATATATAGAGGTCGAGAGAGGTTTGGCACATTTATCCCATGGAATAGCTCATGCTGTGCATGTAATGCTTTGAATGCACTTTTAGTTCTATATTTTAACTTGATTGTCATCCCCTAGAACTGAATGATCCTCTTAGTTTCCTCTCTTGATTGCATTGTTGTTGACTTTGCCTTTATTCGTGAACAAGTCATGTATTTTAAAGGCTTGAGAAATCTGCATCCATGTTTCTAGGTTCAAGAGGTCTATCAAATCTAAACACTATGTTGACACTCTAGATCTTTCATTTTGTTTCTTCCAATTCATAGCGATTAGGGCTCTTGCACTTAAGTCTAAAAAAATCAACAGATAATTCATTGCCACCAATTTGGCATCCTTAGGTCTGCTATCATTTGAAATATATCTCATGCGTGGATATTTCTAGTTCTTTCCTTCATTGTTCCTCCTTTTTTGCCTATTGAATTGGGTCCTTGAATTTCCTCTCTATTCTTTGGTCACTTTACACTAAAAAAATTGACACGTGGCAGCATCTGCTTAGAAATAGGCAAGGACACGTGGTAGCTTCCACTGCTATTAGAGACTTTAGAAACATTTTTTATGAGTTTGGTGGAAGATGACATGTGGCGATCTCCACTGTGCTTTAACATCCTTTGAAAACACTCAGGACTTATTTTAGATTCATGCGGATGATAACACGTGGTGGTCTCCATTGTGCTAAAAAAAATGCTTAGGAGAAGCTTATAAACTTGTTCAAAACTCAGACACAGGCACATGTCACTCTCCACAAAGTTATAAATGAATAGGTGGCATCTTTTGCTTATCTTTGGAGAGTCAAGAAGATGATGACACATGGCATGTTTCACTTTCTTCAGTAGCTCACTGGGGGTCCACCACAATCTTTATGAAAATAAGAAGAAAGAGGGAGAAATTATAGAGATTGACACTTGTCAGCTCCCATCAAACTTTTGCACGAGACACGTGGCACATTATGTGGCTTCTTTGAGAAACATTTATTGATAGAGGCTTTGAAACCTATTAGAAATTTAGAATCATGGATGCAAACATGTGTCGCTCTCCACGAAGTTACAATGGAAAAGGTGGCATGTTCCACTTGCCTCTTGAGGATCTTGTAGAGGATGACACATGGTGGCTTCCACTTAGTTTTTAGCTACCTTTGAAATTTCTTCTGGACTTATATTAGTTTCTCTTGGAAGATGACACATGGCGGCTTCCACTGCATTTGATGAGAGACATGTGGCAGGTTTTACTGCTTTGATATTGTGTCTCAATGGATGACATGTGGCAACATCCACTATGACTTTGACGGAGGACACATGGCAGCATTCATCACATTTTAGAAACACTATAGAACTATGTGGAACTCATTTGGATTCATGTAGATGAAGACACTTGGCATGTTATACTTATAATACAGAGGATACATGACAGCTTCCATGGCTCTTAGAATCAAAGTGAAATGAGGCTCGAAAGATGACACTTGGCAGCATTCATGGGATTTTGTTGGGCTTTTGTATCGATCCATTTGTTTTCCTTGGTCACTTCTTGCCATGAGAATTCCCTTTGTAAGGGCACTTGTGTCTTTGACTCTTGGAGCACTCCTTTGAACTTTATCACTTGAACCAACTGATTGAACCAACTTTGGTTCAACGGTTCAATGGTTCATTCCCTTGTTTCGGCTGAGTCCTTTTGATCTTCATTGAACCAAATGTGTTGAACCTATTGAACCTTGAATAAGTGCTTAACTCTTGCCGATGACATTGAACCTTTGAACTAAGGCACTGAACCAATCTCGAAAATGACTAAGTGTTGGAAACTGATTCTTTTGATTGAACCTCCCTATAGAAGCCTTTGAACCTATTAAACCATTAGTCCTTTGACTGAAAAAGCTTGAATAATTCCCAATTTTGAAATCTTAGAACAATTTTTTGAAATGAGAAGAGATATTTTGGTCTTTGCAAGACCAAAATAACTTATATGTTGTCCTAAAAATGAGTGACATTTTTTGGGGGATAACAGGAGGTACAAAATTTCCCTCAACCCCAAAAAAAGTATCTTCTGTGTCATTAAAGGAAAATTATTGGGTGATGTCATTACTAAATATGGAATTTCCATAGATCCTAAATGAGCAGAAGCCATCTCCAAGATTGAGCTACCCAACAACCAAAAATAGCTGAAATCATTCTTTGGTAAAATCAACTTTATGAGGAAGTTCATCTTAGGATTTACTAAAATTATCAAACCTCTACATGATATGCTCAAGAAAGATGATAAAATTTCTTGGGATGAAGAATAAAAAAAATCTTTTGCTCACATAAAAAGAGCAACTGGTCAAGCTCTAGTCTTAATAAGTCCTGACTTTTCAAAAGACTTTTACTTGTATTCATTTTCTTTTGACCACACTATGGCTATTGTCTTAACTTAAAAGTTGATGGGAGTGACCATCCTATAGCTTTCATGAGCACCAACTTCAAAAATGCATATGTAAACTATTCCATGATTGATAAATAAACCTATGCATTGGTAAAGGTAGTAAAAAATTTTTGACACTATATCCTTAGAAATAAGGTACATGTTATTTTACCTGACCTAACCACAAAGCTTATGTTGAGCTAGAATGATATTGGGAAATGATGAGGTAAGTGGATTTTAGTCCTATAGGAATATGAAATTGAAATGAAGATTTCTAAACTGGTGAAATTTCAAGGCTTAGTCTAGATGATAGCCAATACCAATCCTAAACTCCATATCATGCAAGTTGAGTAGTATAAATTCCAACTTAATGAGTGGTATGACTCCCTCATCCACTTACTTATCAATGATAATTTCCCTCCAAGACTCACCAGAGAGTAGAAGAGAGCATTGAGACTCAAAGTAATTCATTACCTCATCAAAAATGGAGTCCTTTATGGAAATAACTTTGAAGAAATCTACTTAAGATGTGTGTCTAAAGAAGAGGCTTCTCAAATCATGTCTACTTTTTATGAAAAACTAGGTAGTGAACATCCTTTAGGAAGAACCATAGCTCACAAAATTCTTAGGACTGGGTACTATTAGCCCACCATATTCAAGGATGCTCACAAACATATGAGAGAATGCCATTCCTACCAAATATTTAGCACAAAAAACCCAAAGGTAGTCATGCCTTTAGAACCTATGAGAATAGACAAACTTTTCACATAGTGGGGATTAGACTTTATGGGGGTGATTAAACCCAATTATTTCAAAGATCATAAGTAGTTCTTGACTGCTACTGATTATTACACAAGGAAGACTAAAGCCATAGCTACCGAACAATGTAGGATAGAGGAGGTGATCAAATTTTTGGAAGAAAACGTTTGCACCAAATTTGGAACCCAATTTCCTTAGTCTATGATAATAGATTTGCATTCATATCCATTGAAATGACCAAATGGGCTTATGATAATTTCATATCTTTAAAGTTTGCCTCTAACCATTATCCTCAAGGGAATGGAGTTTATGAATCTACAAACAAGAATTTGATGAAGGCCATCAAGAAGTCAGTAGTAGATAAACCTAGAACATGGCACAACATAAATATGCATTGTGGGCTGATATAATAAGGATCAAGCAAGCACTCAAGGCCTCACCATTCTTATTGGTATATGTTTAGGAGCCTATCTTTCATATCAATTTAAAACTCCCTACATTCACATTCATGTTGGAATATATGGAGGGAAGCCAAGAAATCACTAATTTCATGCTATTAGACATCATTCAGATGGAAGATGGCAGAGAAAAGGCATTTAAAGATTTCATTAGAGACCAAAAAATTGTAAAAAAGTCATTTGACAAGAGATTCAAACTAAAAGTGTTCAGATAAGGAGATCTAGTCCTCCTTTGGGATAAGGCATTAAAGCTTAAATGCAAACATGGTAAGTTCACTCCCTTGTGGATTGGCCCATAAAAAATTGTGGAAATTTTAGGAAACAACACCTTCAAGTTAAATAATATTCAAGGATCTGAGTTCAAATTTCCCACCAATAGGAAATATATTAAGCATTACTTTATTATTGCTCCACTAGGGGTCTTCATGAAATAAAATGTGTAAGATTACTCAAAGTTAGAGTAAGTAGGCTAATTAGTTTCCTTTTTTATTTTATTTTCCTACTTGGTCTGTATATATTTATTTGTTTATGTTTTTATGTTCCTTGTTATTTGTTTGTGTTTCATATTTTTTTCTTGGTTGTGTTCCTTTACTTTATTAAAGTCTCTTGGACTATCTTTGCCTAGAATTGGTCAAAATTTAGGTGCTTCAAGTGTGGGGCATGAATTTTACACAATGGGACCTAAGACTATAATATAGATTTATGTTATAATATAGAGAGTTTGAAAATACTCACATGAAAATTAGTTACCCCCCAAGAACCCAAAACATTACCTAAGACTAAAGCTTTGTTGAAAGAAGAATCATGTATGTGGAAGGGGAATTCAAATGTTAAGGTATATGCATGTTTTCACTTAAAATATATCCTTGTCTAAGATTAAGGTTTCAAATAAAAGGAAATTATCCTAAGACTGAAGCATTTGACCAAATCGTTAAACTTGGATATCATGGCTCCCAACCTTAGAGAGATAGAGAGAGAGAGAGAGAGAGAGAGAGAGAGAGAGAGAGAGAGAGAGAGAGAGAGAGAGAGAGAGAGAGAGAGAGAGAGAGAGAGAGAGAGAGAGAGAGAGAGAGAGAGAGAGAGAGAGAGAGAGAGAGACTTAATTCTAAATCAAAATATGCAAATTTAGAGGTGATTTAGGCAATCTCCATCAGGGCTATGGACACCTGGCTGGTAGTGGAGCAAGGCCATGAGTGGAGCCAAAAGTATCTCTATCAGGGCTATGGATGCCTACCTAGCAACAAATAAATGCCTAAGCCTCCCCTAAATTAATATTAGTTGTTTTTAAGATAATATATAAAAATGATCAATGTTAAATTTCATTGTCAAAAGGACATGAACCTAGATGTTGTTACCTGAAAGTATCATGACAAACAATAAGTAGAATCAATCACACACTTAGAATGCTTAGGATCTAACATGGGGATTTGAATTCTACATATTTGAATCTTGTTTCAATCTTTACTTGACCTAAGTAATGATATAAGGATTGAAAGAGGAGGACTTATATGTTAGTTTAAGCTGAAGTTTCTAGATTTTAACATATTGCTATGTTTCCCTTGTGAGTCACCATTGTTATTGGTACCAACATTCCCCCCATTATTTTTGTCTTATTTCTTCTGATTTACATTAATGGGACCCTTGTTAATATTTCAAAATATTCATATCCTAGTATGGTTTACATGGTATTATTATTTCTTGAATTAGGATGTCATCCACCAGAAAGAGAGTGGGTCCTTGCCTAGTTAATTGTGCTTTATTAACTAACCCTACTGATGATAAATATTGAATGATAAAGTGTAGTTTTCATGGAGGAAGGAAGGGTTCCAGAATAAGAAACCCTAGGGGTTTTGAATTTAAATATTCATAGGAAATTTAGCTATAATTTGTCCTCTTAAAAGACCCTAAATCTAAAATGATGCCTAAAGTCCCTTTATGGTTTTCCCCATTAAATTCCCCTAAATTCATTGAAAATTATGTCCTTGAGCCTTCACATTTGTTCAACATGAGTAATGCTTTGAGGATCCTAAAAGGCTTTAGCTTGAATCCATGTGTCAAGCTCTAATGTTATGTCTTAACTTGGATGCAGATAAATGGTTCATGCTCACTTGAAAGCCTAATCCAATGATGTGAGATCTTCCTTAGACAAATTATAGTATAGATACTACTCATTACAAAAGTTTCTATGGTATTTATTTTGATGATCTCACTCCCATAATTAGACATTTGTGAGGATGTCTTTGACGTTAGTAAGGCCTTGAAAATAAGCCCCATCCAAACTTTTATCTTTAGTCCAGAAGGGGACCTCCTAAACATTAATACTCAAGCTTATCACATTAAAACTTAGGTCATAGTGTTTTTTAAATACTATTAACCTAGAAATTAATCACGTGGCTTAAGCTTATATATATTATGAACTGGCTTAATGTTCATTCATCTTGTAGGATCTGATGGCTTGTGGTCAGCCTTGGACCTTGATCTAATGGCATGATGTTGAAAGGCTTACCAAAGGCTAAACTAGTCAAAAATGACCTCATAGATTGTGATCAATGGTTCATGTTTCATCATTGAGCCCAATCTAATGGCCTGTGTTAACCCCAAAGTCTTGATAGCACCAAAAATATGATGTGTGGCATGATACCATTTAGATAAAGGAACCTCAAAAACTTAAAGTTGACATCTACACTCCCATCATTTGACATTCATGGGGATGTCTTTGACATTATTGAGAATGTAAAATTTAAACATGGCTAATCTATCAACCAATCAACGTTGACCTCACCAATTATGATCAATAGCTCTCATTTGATCATTGATCTTCATCTAAAAGTACAAAGTGGAGGTAGAATTTTCAACACAAGAATTCAGAGCCTGATGACTTCACACCTGGGTAAACTACATCCAATCATTTCTTGAGAAAGCTAAAGCATGCCACTTGGTGTAACCCAGTCATTGATGACTCAAACACCCAATCAAAGTAGAACTCTAAGATCTTAATCAAAGGCTCATGTTCATCCTTGGATTTTGATCCAATAGAGTGAAATAAAAGGTCATTATTTAAAAAAAAAATGACTATTTGAAAATAAAACTCTTGCAAAATGCCATGGAAACATGCTCAAAAAGTTCCACGTAAGTGTCATGTAATCACTAAAAGCTAATATCAAGATATGACACATCCAAAAAGATAATATTTTCATAAGTGACACCATCCATAAGATATAATACACAAATACATTTATGAAATCCATCACCTTCACCATTAAAGCCTCAAAAGCCCTAACATAATGCTTAAAGTCTTGAAACTTGACTAATTGAGGACCTAATTACATCAAGTAATCTTGAATTATCATCATGAGAATCAAGGTTAGTCATATTCCAAGACAATTAAGATCATGGTAGTGGTAAGGAAATATTTGAATGAAGAGACATAGTTGTATCTATGCACATACTATGAAGGAAGATGCTTTAGGGACATTGAGTTAGATACAAGGGCATTGGCTAATGGAATGAAGAATTGGTCTAAGATTTTCTTCACCATTGAAGAGATGAAACCTTTTTAATCTAATAAATAAGGGGTAGTGGTCACCAAAAGGAAGTTTGATGACCTGGTTGTAGTTCAAATGGCAAGTCTTTATCATGTTGTTGTTAAACTAGAGGTACTACCCTATATTGACATCTGTATACCCTTATTAGCAAATTGTAGGATTGATAATGATTGGATTATCGATGAAGGAAAGTCAAGGAGGATTTATTATATTTCCCTAGTAGCCTTTTAAGGCTACTATAAACTTCCCAAATCCCATATTGACCTCCCTCCATAGAAGTGTGGACTACCCAGCATAAGCTGGACATCATCTTGAGATCATGATTAATCCAAGGGGCTCATGTATTTAAAAATAAAGTTGGTAAGATATCCATTATCCAATTCAAAGAGGGTATAAGAATCATTATAAATTTAATGAAAATAGACTTTGAAGTAGCCACCACCACCTATGTTTACCCTAGGTAGGTCTCTTATGTATACTTCATCGATGAATAAAAACTAACTTGACCTATTGGGGATCTAATTAGTATCCACTTAGGAAGGCAATTTTATGGCATTAAGAAGAAGATAATTCAACATTTCACCATGATGTCATATCTATTGGAATCATTGATGGCATCCACCCATATTCTTGGTGTTAATAATTCATCTTCTCATATTAGAATTACCATCTCACATCATTACTCCAAGATTTATGTCTTCAAGTATAAGGATCATATGTAATTCATCTGTGACTATATATACCCCATACTATTCCATAACAACATAGGATATCCCATGCCTAGGGTACACCCTCTTGTTAAAAGATAAGTTAATCTCATGAGAGACATTTAGTTTTATCCAGACTGCACTATCCTTAGGATTGAGGGCATCATGACCCAACCATTTAGGTTGCCTATTAGGTTCCCCTTAAATTATCTAAATAAGAAATTACATACCAAATTTCCCATGGAGTTGATAAAACCTATAGAGAGAAGAGGAAGGGCATGTTACATACCTTCCCATTTTTGATTGGGAGAACCTTGATCAAATATTGGAATCAATTGGACATCATATCAAGACATTGAGGTGCTTTCTGCTTTCAAAAAGATGGCTTAAAGGAATGGGATCCAAACAACAAAGTGGTCCCTCATTTATAATTAAGATAGCTAACCAAGGTGGCTTATGAGCACATGGTTTGTCATTATGACCATTTATATACTAAATTTTCAAACTTTGAAGAGGTCCTTGCTATGTGTAGACATCATGGTTTCAAGCTTGAGCACAGATTGCAAAGGGAGGACAAACCAACTAGAGAGAGATGGAAAATGAACCCATTATAGTATCATTTGTTTCCCTCCACTTCAAGTGCACCTCCAAGTTATCCACCATAGCTAAAACTCCAAGTTCAAGAAATAGGTTAAAAAAGATAAGAATAAAGGCTTGATGAAGTCCCTTCATCATCAACCTAACCTCCAGGACCATCTCCCCTAATAGAGCACATTGATATGGATTCCTTAGAACAATATGAAATGGTGGATGAGTTCTTCAAAGAACTTGTAAAAACCTATGGAATTGATTGAGAAGGTGAGGAAGCCATAACTTAAATGGATCCAATTAAAGGAAATCAAATAGGTGAAGAAGAAAAGGGGAAAGAAGTGGCATTGGACTTGGTCCCTGTCACTCAGAAGAAGAGAGAAGTTAAGATGGCCCCTGTTCTTAGGTCCTCTAAAAGACCAAAGGTAGCATGGACCCATCCCACTAGTGAAGTGAAATTATTTAGTGATGAATTCTTAATATATGGACCTATTATCCCAGATTGGTTCATATATGAGAAATTCCAAAAGTTCCCATCCCACTCTCATTCATGGGAAATCACCACCACTTCAGGCATGGGCAACCATGATAATATTAAACCTTGGATTAGAGAGCCCATGAAGGAGCAAGAGGAGAGGATAATTATTGAGGCTATAATAAAAAGTGGAAGGAGGATGAAGGATCAAGGAACATCAATTGGAGGTAGGATTGAAACCCTAGAAGTATCCAAACTCTCTGAACTAGTAGCCATAGTACATTTCAATCTAGATACATTAGGGTTTGAGAGAATAGTAAAAAGGAAAGCCACCTTAGTACTGAGGAATTCACATTGTAGAGAGTGGAACCTTTTATTTGCATACCACCTATCCAAGGATAAGTAATAAGGGAGCATACCATCCATCAGGAGGACATGGCTAGTTTAGTGGTGGCATAATCATTAATGACCTTGGATGAAATCCAAAGAATGAAATAAAAGATCACCAACTTAGAGAAAGAAAAGTAGGATTTGGAAGCTCAAGTCCTACTTTCAGTCCCTCAAGATATAGTAACTTTGATAAATAAGTCCTTTGACATTTTCAAATGGTTGAAAGCCTTAAAATATAGATCAGTCATATTGGCCCATAAACTTGGGAGGGCACAAACATTGGTCACCCAATGGCAAAATTCTAGAGATCAGGAAACTAAATTGATTAATTTCCATCACACTAAGTAGGCCCAAGGCATTCGGATCATCAAATTGAAACAATTGCATGCCCTCATAAGAGTCATTAAATATGGCATATTATAACTAAAAAACTAGTGTGATAATGTCAATAGCCTTTTGGGGTAACACAAACGATTGATGGCAAGGAAGGAGAAGCTCTTAAAGGACCTATTAGAAAAACCATCCAAGACCAATGCCACAGGCTTGATGGAGGATGAGGAGTATAGATAAAGGGTTAGCCAACACATCTATATCATCAAAGACAACCAAATCTAGGATACCAAGAATAATCAGAAGGTCTTTGGTATCATTATCACATTTGGAAGACAAATTATAGAAGCCCAAGGCATTCAAGAACTTAAGACCAAGAGTGATAAGGAATTTGACACATTGGTAAATCAAGAAGAGGATTGTGAGATGAATCTTTCTATAGATTTTGAGATCATCAATGAATAATACACTAAGGCAAATAACATCCTCAAATAGTGACCTAAGGGTCCCACCAATGTAGCATAAAAGAATATTCTTTTGTAAAATATATGCTAGTTTGTTAGCATACATTAATCCTTTGTCAAAATTAGCATGAAAGCATTTTGCATTGTATATTTTTATTAAGGATAGACATCCTTAGTTTGCATATGGATATTTTGAGGGATTAAACCTATAAACTGCCTATGCTTCCTATAAATAGGCAAGGTTATCATTTTGTAAGGGGTATTTTTTGAGCAATTGAATATCAAGAGCCTTTAATACAATTAAAAAATTCTGAAAGGATTGTCTAAATAGTGTGTTAGAGTTAATTCTATCTCTCAATTTCATGTTATTTTCTTAAATTTTAATGGTTTTCTACATTTTGAGCTACATTTTCTATCATAGGGCTATTAATTTTTTCTAATGCTAGATTAACTAAAAATATCTTAAGTATATTTTATTTGATCTACATTTGTATGTGCATATGTTATTCAAGTTACAGTAGAAAACTTTTGAAGTAAACTTGGTTCTTACTTGTGGTTTATATATCTTCTTTGAAGCTTGCTTGGTTTATGATGCAATCTAAGTTTATACTATTTTACACCATAAATTGGTTCATGTATGTTCAAAGTAATAATAACTTTGTCATAATATTTGAGATGGAAATATGCAATCACGTTCTCTTTTCTTACCATTCCTTTTTCTATTTTCTTTATCAAAACTCACTTAGTTGAAAGATCATTGTTAATATCCATTTAGATTAACTTGTAGGCTTAGATTATCACAAATATTAGGACCCTAATGGCTCCAAACCACCAAATCAAATAAATATTATGGATAGCTTCACACTCTGCTTCTATTTCACCACAAATCCCAAATTTATCACAAACTACAACTCATGTCTTGTAGTTTCATAGCCCTAAAATGGGAAGTGTTCATCAACACTAAGATCACTTGTGAGGCAATTAGAAGCATCAATAGGACTTCATATCACCTAAAAGGTCAATACACCAATACTTTACAATGGATCAACCTACCTCAACCTTTACAATGTAACTTTAAATTTTATAATTTAATTTCTCCAAACACCTAAACAAGACCATCATAGAGGGGATTGATGATAAGACTAGGCTCTTGACTAAATCCCCTAGGCCTTCTAAATTATCTTAAGATGACCAAACACTTGACAAGACACCTTTCTACAATAATACATCACCTATAGGCTAAGACAAAACCTAATAAAATATCATTAACAAGGTTAGGCAAGAATAAAAACATAGTTTTGAATTGTCCCCACCTATTGTAGCCAATTTTGGTTGACAATAAAAATTCAATAAAATGCCTTACCCTAATTAGGGATACATGGACATGTGACCAAATTAGATCATTTTGGTGATTTTTGGTCTAATTTGTGCATTCTTAAGGAAAGTTTTTTAGACTTGAAATCTTGGCACGACAATTGTAGGAATTATATGTCTATAGTAGACCTCTTACAAGAGTATATGTTCTCTACCTTGAGTAGTAGTAATTAAAATTATAGGTCATGAGAGGCAATTTTGACATTCCCAAACTAGTGAGTATTAATCCTTCTTTGAAATATATAATAATAGAACTCTCAAGGATTAGAATAAATAATGTGAATTCAATATACACAACTATGTTATTCTTCATGACCAAGAATGGAATCCAAAACTATGTTTGGGTAATGTGCTTTTAATATATTTTTATTCTTATCTTGCCAATGAGAATAGAAGAGATGAGTAATTAGATGATTATCATGAGAAACAGAAAGAAATCACATTAATGATCAAAAGGGAGGCTACCAGGCTAGATGTGATATAAGTATATTAGATTGATTGATGAATAAAAGGAATTTAACTACAAGAAATAGGAAGGAATAAATAGAGGATTAAAATCATTACTTGGACTTGATCACAGAAACTTAAAATTCTTATTTAATTAAATGGAATAAGCTTACCCCTGAATTGAAAAGGAAGGAACCATTATCAAGGTGTACATAAGAACCTTATGATAGTGCCACGACATCATAAATCTATATATTTCATCCATATTATAATCATTTGTACATGGTAACATTTTTCAAAGAATTAGACTTAATTTTTTTTAATAACTTCCACCTAGAGTGAAGAGATCAATTAGGAAGAATTATTCATGAAAAAGGATGTCAAGACACAAACTGTGTAGCTTTAATGACATAATCAATATAGTCAATTAAGAGATGGAAAAATAGATATAAAGAATAAGGTCAAGGATAGGAGTCAAAAATTTAAAAACTTTAAAATAAGGTAGAATATATGAGTCAAATAATAGTATAATTTTTTTGTTGCAGACATCTTATAAGAGTGTGTGTTTTCAACCTTGAGGAGCAACGGTTAAAGATTCAGTTAATGAGAGTTTATTATGACATTCCAATTAACTAGTAAGTGATACTCACTCCTTTGAAATATATAATAGTGGCAATCCTAATGATAAAAATCAATTATGCAAATTATATATACATAAATATAATGTTCCTCATGACCAAGAATGGAATCCAAACTTGTATTTGGGTGATGTGCTTCTGAGATATTTTACTTCTTATCTTACCAATGATAAATGAAGAGGTGAGGAATTAGATGAGTATTATGATAAGATAAAGAAACCATATTAATTATCAAAGGGGAGTCTACTAGGATATATGTGATAAAAATAGATTGGATTTCCTTAATGAACAAAAGGGAGGTAGCTACAAGAACTAGGATAGAACAACTAGAGAACCAAAATTATTACTTGGCTTTGATCATAAAAATATTTCAAGAAACCTACAATGATTTTTTAGTTAGATGGAATGATCTTACCCTTGAATTGAAAGTGAATGAGACATTCTCAAGGTATAATTTCATGAAATATCACAAATGAGTTTCCAAATATATCTATGTGGTAAGAAGTAAGAGTTTGAGTTGGATTTATATAACATATTTTCCTCCTATTTTCTAGTTTCCAATTCCTAATTCGAGGGGAATAAATAAATTCAATGAAAGAACTAAAGATAGTAAATGAAAGAGGATAGAAGATAAATTTATATATTTTTTAAAATAAGGGAGATGTAGAATAAAATGATTTGACTTATGAGTACCATGATTCCATGTGTATAGGTTTAGATTGATCAAGTATTTGTGATAATTTCACTTGGGTTTTGTGATGAGTTGCAAAATCACCTATAAAGTTAATACTACAATCCTATTTTTATAATGCCCTCTTACCAATACTAAGAATGTAAAGTTACCTTTCGTATCCCTTTCCTATATATCAATACTAATAAATATGATGTGCACATCTTTATGTTTTATGTTTAAACCCATTTTTTTATTAATGAAGTTTTCATCATGTACTTTTATTATTTTTTTGGTTGTATTACTCATCACCTATAAAAATAAATAAATAAATAAATGTGAGAGGAGCCCCATAACCCTCATTACCAAGAAATAAAAATAAGTTTATCCTAAAAAATTATAGGTTTACTTATAATAGATAGTTTGTTGAGATAATAATGTGGTGGTTACAAATCCAATTCTATAAATAAAAATCAAGTATTATAAATAGGATTTGACAATGTAGATTAATGTGAATGTTTATTTATATTAAATATAAATGATATATGGTGGTAAATTAAGTAAAATTAGCATGTGACATAATACATCTATAGATATACTATGTAGTATCCATAATGCTTCATGGTACTAGACATATTCATGTTATCTTCAAAATTTAATTATCTTTTTTTTTTTAATAAATTTTGAGGGTCGAAGAGTAATTCACTCTTAAACAAACCATAGAGTATCATAAAACAATAGGAAAACATGAAAACATTCATGAGCCACACCCATATCAACTCTTCATAATTTATATGGAATCAAATGAGAGGTTCAACAAAACATGGGGGATAAACCCCGAGCATACAATACGATAGAGTAAGATGAAAGATTGTGTTTGGTTTTAATAATGAATTTAATATAAACAAATAAATAGATAGATAAATATTTTAATAACTTTTATGATATCAAAAACAATCTATGGGACCCCAAACAATAAAATATATTCCAAATTAGTGAAGAATCATTTGTAATAAGTAAGATAAGTTGATTTATTGGACCTTAGTTCACAATACTACCTTTCACTCTTATGCCTTTGAAGGTTTACTCTCCTATAGTTGTGTCTGATAAAAAAAATTCCCCAATTATATCAATGTTCTCAACTTCAACTATAGTGAAATTAGACACTCCATGTAGGTTGTCTAAGTATTTAGCCTGGATGTCATCATATGTAGAACACTCCATACATATTTTTATTGTGGCATTGGGCACATTTATCTTAATACTTGAATATATTGGAATGGAAAATAATACTTATAGATTAATTAAAATAACATTATATTAAAATAAAATGCAATGTATATCCACACATATCATGGTTTTGAAAACAAAAAATTAGAAAATAGGTTGTTGAATATACACCAATAATTATATATTTTAATGTGTGTGTGTGTGTGTGTGTGTGTGTGTGTGTGTGTGTGTGTGTGTGTGTGTGTGTGTGTGTGTGTGTGTGTGTGTGTGTGTGTGTGTGTGTGTGTGTGTGTGTGTGTGTGTGTGTGTGTGTGTGTGTGTGTGTGTGTCTATATATATATATATATATTAAAATTTTGATGAAATCATAAGTTTTAGAGCTTTTAACACAGGACACTATTTATAATATTGATGATGTTTAAAAATATTAATATTATATGAGGCCACTTACATTCCTTGTGATTGTAGATATAGAGAGTTAGCTTATGACTTACTTTATCTACTATCAAATGACAAAGTACTTAATATACTCATTGGTGTTGTTAAAATAATAGAGATAATTTGAACGTTGGAATAATCTACTAAGAATATTACTTATGTATAAATGTTAATTTAGAATAATGAAGATGAGAATTGTCGAATGGAATGAGTAACCACTTATGCCTAATTACATATGTTATGCATTGATTCTAGGCTTACTCGGCTAGATATAATTCATTTAATTTAAGATTTTCATGTTATTGGGATCAATATTCCTAAAAAATATTCCATGATTCAAATATGAACAAGATAATAATTTTGGGTAAGTATAGGGTATATAGAAATATATATATATATATATATATATATATATATATATATATATATATATATATATATATATATATATATATATATTGATGATAAATCTAGCAAAATAAATATTGAACAGATACACACATGGGAAAAAATAACACTCTTTAGCTTGGCATAATCATTTGTCAAAATATCCCACCTTGATGGGATTCATTATAGCCCATGCCCATAGGGGATCATGTAAGGATGTGTTGTGCACATTTAATTAAATCCACCTCAAGGGATGTTGCTAGCTACTAGCTATCCAATCATAGTCCCTCAAATTTATTTCCATCTAAATTTTCCCTCTAAATTTTTTAATTAAAATGATAAGGTAGTGATTTTAAAATCTATGGAATTGGTGCTAACATGACATAGGGAGTGTCTCTTGATCAAATAGTATAAATAGATGAAAGTTTTTTAATAATATTTATGAAATGTCATAATGTATATGAATAAAGGATTTTGATCAATTTGTTTTGTGTAAGAATAATTTTTTATCAAATCCATCCTCAAATAGTCTAATACATCTTAGTTTTTAGTTTATTAAAGGTTTAAATTTCTAGAAATTGTATTTATAACATACATATATTTAAACATTAGGTACTAAATTTGCATCAAACACTTCTTTAAATAGGGTTTTCATAACTTTTGAAGTGAAATTTGAATGAATAATAGTCATAATTTTTTCCATAGTCTATCCAAAACTTCCCATCAAATTTAACTCTTATAAAGAAGCCATTAAAATTTCCTTCAAATTTAGAACCCTATCCTATATTTTTTATTCCCCATGTAGATTTTCATGAGGAGCATATTCTCATAAATGGTTGTATACTAAGGAAATTTCCTATGCAGAGATGTAAAATCAAAAGTTGTGTCCTTGTATTCCTAGTTTGTTCCTAATAAGAATAAAGAGGGAGCTTGAGTCTGACTAGAAGCCACCATTATAATAGCCTTATGTACTTAATAATGGAATTTGTAGATTCAAGTGTTGAGGGAATATAAAACTCTAGATATTTAACTTTCATTAGTACTATGTTTACAAATGGATTTAAAATTGGTTTGATACCATATAATAGCTATGAAGCACCAAGCCAAGGTTAGTCATCACCAAATCATGAGAATTAATTGTTTCCAAATGGTATATAATGGTAAATTTTTCATTTGAATTTGATTTTGTGACCTGTGGCTTCACAAGAGATTTCCTTAAAAGGCATAGATTTATTATGGTTTATTATAAGCTGAGTTAGCCCTATATTAATGTTTAATCTTTACATTCATTAGTGATCCATGGATAGATTGTCTTGGTGTTATGGATCAACATATACATATTTTTATTAAAGGATTTAGATTAATCTTTCTAAAAACATCATCTGATAGCATTTCTAAAAGCATCTTCAGATTATGAAATATTAGAGAGTGTGTGTTTGTATATATATATATATATATATATATATATATATTCATTATCTTAATTTTTTATGGGTTCTAAAGGGTCATGTTCCCATTATGACATAAAAATGAGGAAAAATGCATAGGTAAAATCCCCTTGGAATACCAAGCATATAAAGTTGGCTTCATCTAAAAAGAAATTAAAATAACAATAAACTAAAACCAAGATTTAATAAATATATCATAACCAAAAAATTGACGATAAAACTACAAGGCATGGGGTTAAGGGTAATACTCCCCCATGTTAGAATATTTGACTAGTGTAATGGTATCAGCCTTATTTATTTCATATTTCTTGAGATGGCCCTAAGTTATCTTACTAGCACACTATGTAGAGTCTTATACTTAGTTATTCCACCTCCTAGTTATTATTTTATAGTTTTTTTGCTATGTTTTTTCTCAGATGATACATGTTGTCTATTTCACTCTTTTCCTATTTCCTTTTCTTGTTTAGAGTGGCATCCCCAAACTACCCCTTACTATATGTTTTCTTCACTTCCTCTTTTCCTCTATCATGGAATCTTTTTATTTTATCTTGAATGAGTGACCATTGGGACCTCATATTATTCACCGTCTCTATCATCTCAATGCATAGAAACTATTGCATGAAATTTTTTATTTCTAGCTTCTCCATGTCCTAGTCATAAAAGTATTGATTCCCCCTTTCAAGATTTTTTTCCACACCATTAGGTTTTACTTGTCTTTAGTGTAATAAATAGGTTTGATTATATCATGGTCACCTTCCATGGTCACCCATTTCTTCCTTCTCAAGTTATTACTATAAATTAGCTTTAGCTTGAGTTCCTTTCATTCTAAATCCATTATGAATAGTGTTTTAATGATGGTTAATCTAGATCCTTTCTTTCCATATTTAAATATTTGTTTCCTTACCTTGCAATGAGTGATGAAATCATTGCATGAGATTTTTCAAGTTTTGAGGCTTTTCATTAATTAATTGCCATCTCTATACCACCTTCCTTTCTTATGGATTGTGAATCTTTTGACATCATTTAAAATGGATATGATTGCATGGTTTGGTAATTATTATATCTTAGACCATTGATTAAAGGATGGATTAAAAACAATAATATTGACCATGTTATCTACCCCTTTGTTACCCTGTCTATCAATATTTGATATAGATACTTTTATGAAATGTTGTAAGATCCTTTTAGCATCCTCAATTCTCTTTGGATAGACTAGGAGGGTATAGTTTTTCTTAATTTAGAAATAAATATGTTGTTACCAATAATGATCCCACCCAATTTATCAATAAAGCTATTGTTAGTCAATTTTTAAAAGTGTTTCAAATATATTTATAGATATCAATAACTAATGATGATAATGCCCCATTTTTTTCATGATAATATGTTGAGATCATATTTGCATAATACAATATGTATTTTTGCATATCATCTTACTCACATGTTATTATTTTTATATAATACATATTTATTATTGGAAACACATAGATACTTAACACATGATAATTAAATTAAATTAAATAATTATTATATATTTTTTCTTTCATCTTACATTTATGTTTAATTTTTATATCTAATAGGGTTTTAAAAAATTTTACTTTGATATGATATTTATTATTTTTACTATAAGATCAATGACTCTTGAATTTGGAGAGGATGATCATGTGGACTTATTTTCAAGAGGCACCAAAGTTTTACAGTGTAGAGTATATCCAAGAAAAAATATACTACATTATAGAGATGTGGGAAGAGGATTTATTATTTTATGTGTTGATATACTATTGAATTGAAAAGTAAAATTATCTTATTCAATTAATGGATTTGAAACCTTAGTATATGTTGAGAAAAAAGGATACTAAATTCCATGGGAAGAGAGTGATTTTTTAAAGTATTCATATCCATCCAATCCCATAGTTCATAATGATTAAAGTTTTAGTGACTTAGAGATTTATAGTTCCATGGAACAGGGAGAATCTAGTGATGATATTGAAAGCACCATAAATTATATAGGACCTAAAGATAAAATTTATTTTGTCACAGATAATGTCATTATCAAACACAAATTTTCTATCAGAGATAATGACATAGCCCAAGGTTTTTTAACTCATGTTTTAGAAGATCATAACATTTATGAAGAGATATCAGGGCCCTTGATGTTTGATGTAATGCTTTTAAATGTGGTGATTTTATGTTATTATTACTCAAACTTAATACAACCCAATAAATTAATAACTTGGCCAATAAAGCATTTATTTTTTGTGAATCAAGAATTTACCTTATGGTTAATAAAATTAGTGTTCAATTGGATGGTCCACACCTTGTACATATTGATGAACACAAGTTTAAGTTCAAGGGAGTTGATGACAAATTGATCCATTTGTGATCATATTTAATAAATTATGTTTTAGAGTGAAAAATTAAAAATTTACTTGAATTAGACATGGTATAATTTAATAGATTAGAATCCAACACCTTTGGTGTGCATATTGTTAGAGTATTCAACCCTACTTATAAGGGATACTCCCTATTTGAAGGATCTATCATAAAATGGTATATTAGGCAATTGGCAAATATAAATGGTTCTCCTCTAGATGTGAGATTCAAATAAGTCCCAAATGAGGATGAGGTGAACATTTGGGATGTATAATAAGATTGATAACTGAAGATGGTACATCCAATTTATTTTGATGAAACTAATTAAAATCATTATAAAATAGTGATAAGAAAACCTTACAATGCTCAAAAATGTAAAAAAATGAGTGTCTCTACTCAATTCATCAAATACAAATGTTAATGAGTATAAAATTGGTCATTTTTTTTGGATGAAGTGGAGAATGTGACAAATCATTGTTTCATATCTGACTATATCAAAACATTACCCCTAGCTTAAGTCACATTTTATGGCACAAAATCATAAACATGAATGAAGAATACACATAATTTTGTGTTAGATTCATTAACAAAAAATCCCATGTTTAATGTAGGAAAAAAATTTATGAATGTGCATAAAATTAAATTTTAAAGGATGGATGTTTGTCAGAATGTATGGCACAAAGTTTATAGGTAACTTTTGAACAAAATTTTACCCTAGGTCAAATTGGGTCAACCCCTACATGTTCAAAATTTGAATAAGGTCATCTAGGTTTTAAAATGGTCACCATGGTCCTAAATGAGGTCAAGTCATACTTTGAGGGTCATAAAACATGTTTTAGCCTTTATCATATTTTTCCATTTTATTAATGTCCTTTTATGCCACCTTTTTGGTCATTTTAAGGAATTATATGGTTTTTCACAAAAGGACAAATGTTTCAAGAATAAATATAATGTATTTACATTAGATAAGGATCATAAAATGATTTGAAACTGAAATATTTTAGGTCCAATGTAAAAATTAAGATCACTTGTAAAAAGTCAATTTTAGATGTTTCTATAGATTAGGATGACTCATCTATAGGTGTAAATGATTTAGGAAGGAATCTTAGGATCCCTACATGTCATTTTCAAGCTCAATTAGATTCAAAAAATCCAAAATTGATGAATACCATTTCCTCTCTCCTATTAATCTCTTAGACAACTCAAAAAGGGTCAACAATTTTCATTTGCTATAGATTGGAGATGAGGAGTTGGAGTGAGTGAAATTGGATGATGATATAGGTCCTTATGATCTTTCATTTAGTCTGCATAGTTTTACGATTAGTGACCTATCCTATATGAACAATCATTAAGAATCTTGGTACCTCTAAACTATCTATACAATCCTAATCACTCAATTTTTATCATCTGGTTACACTTTGGAGTTTGGTCTATGTGAACCAAATAATGTATGTTGACTTGAAAATAATATATACCCATGTCATTTTTACTTCAATTTGGTTTAGCATGTGTGGTCATGGAAAGATAGGTAAAATCATCCCTTTGTGCTAGAAGTGAATACCAGTGAAGGTCAAGAATAGTGTTTGATAGTTGTAGAGTTCATCCTTATATGAGTAGATTTAGGTCAAGGAAAATAAACTTGTTTTCAACCCCTTAGATCATGGTTGGTTAGATTCTCCATTAAAGGTTTGTATTGAAAAGATCTTAAGGGTGACAGTCCAAAATGGGGATAAATATAAAACACCATAGCCACCTCTATTTTATCAAAGTTGAATAAAGTTTAAAAATGGGTAGATTTACCTAAATTTATTTGAAAGGTATTTTACTCCACATAGTTTCATTCCATGGTGAAAGTCTATGAGGTCTGTGCAATCTTAATAACTTTATTTTTACAACCTAGGCCTAAAGGTAACATCTTAATGTAACAGGAGGTTGTTAGGTGAAGAGAGAATGATGGTTGAATGGGTATTCAACTCAATCAATATCCTATTGGAATTAATTAGAGAACTATAGTGTAAAGAAGCCAAAATGAACTTGGAGTAATGCAACTTGCAGACCTAGTGCATTGATGGTAAAGGGATATTTGGATGGTCTTAAGGAAAAAATGAATCCATTCAGGTGTGATATGGACCTAGTGAACTAAATAGGAATAAAAAGTGTGATTACAGTTATAAAACATGTGTAATCACCTATAGTAATCCATTGATTTACCTAATAAGTACTTAAAATCTGATTCAACAGTTAGACTAACCTCAAGTAAATGAAAAATGCAAGTTTGGTTGGTAGGTAGATGTGTAAGTTGAAGATGATCATTAAAAATAACTCTCATAGTGATAATATCACACTTTCATGTGATTCTTAGAGGAAAATAAAATATATTAAATATTTATCCAATCTAGGTTTCAAAACGTCATACTCAGTTAATCAAAACCTTACACACAGTCATAGGTATATATCTAGTCTTCATAATTTGAAGTGTTGAGGGATCTAGAAGCATGTTGAGAGTTTTAATTTTGTTACATGGGGTCATCATGTGTTTAATAATACTTATATTTAATCCTTTAGGTTAAAATAATAGTGTAAGTTCTCATTGTTTTATCTCAAACCTGTGACACCCCACAAGTAATGCAACTTCCAAACCTAGTGCATTGACGATAAAGAGATGAATGTCAAAGTATTAAGATACTTTGGGATGATGTTTCAGATTTATTTTTATGTGAATAAGTGTTTAGTAGGTCCTGCATCCACTTTGACCACTCATAGGTGGTCACATACTCATAAAACCTAGTTTATGCCTATGAGGCCTAGAATGAGGCATAAACCTCAAGCTTATAATGTCACTCCTATGATTATGTGATCTTCCCAAATAATGTTATAAATTTCATGGGAAAATATAGGGTTGATGAAAATAATTATTTTGTAGATAATAACTCATATTGACCATTTTTTGCCTTAATTTGTCTTAGGGGTGTCTAGAATTTAAGCTAGTTGCCTAAGAGACATCTTTCACTCCCATAGTTATAGAAAATATGTGTGGGGTCTTGAGAACTTAGGGAGAGTTTAGAGAGGTCATGTAATTGAATTCAATTTCATTGGTTTAAAGGCTAATGGATTAATCTTTATGAACCATTTTTAAGAACCGAAACTACCTAAAACCCACATAAGAGCCCAATGAAGAAAAGATGAAGAGCAATGCATCTAGAATGGGTCAATTATCCTGGAAAGTTATTTGGATATACTTTTCACTCTCTTAGGCTTCTCACCATTCAATTATTCCATACTATAACTTATACAAACATGTCAAATTTTGTGTTTTCTATAATATTTGAGGTGATTTAAAGATGCAAAAAGGAATATATGGGTGAAAGCTATGGTGGAAGGTGTGTGGAGATGTATTTTAAATCCATAGATACCATTGTCACCTCAGTAACTATAAGTAATATTTCCTCTAATAGGTCTCATGAAGTGTAAATTTTTTTTAGGTGTATTTGAAGTTTGAAGAATATTAGTACTATCTGAGATTAGACCTCCTATTCATCCACCTTTAGAATGCATGGCAATATACCTTCATGTAGAAATATTTTTTCTAGAAGAACTTTGAGTTGAGATTAGTTTTGGTAATATTCCTCCATAGTGCGAGTTTAAGTATTTTTGAGGAGATATCTTTGGTGTATCACCTCCATTACTGTAGGTTAATTTTAGTTTTCTTTTTCCCTTTCCACTGCTAATAAGTGATTAGCCTAGTGTAGTGTGATATCCTAAACAAATAGATAAAGGGAGCTAGCCCATAATCTAGAGATATATCTCTTATAGAAATATTCTTATATTCAAAGATAGTTCCATGTTATCCCAAATTTTAGAAGGTTTGATTGACTTCTATAGGGTGCAAATTTGGGCTATATTAGTACCCAAGGAACACCTTTTATATTTATAAAGTAGACTGGATAAGTGGTCATAGGCATGCATTAAATGGTAACACTAGGAAAGAGAAATAAAGGTTAGATAACACTAAAATAGTTAATTTCATATCAATAATGGTTGAGATAAATTCTAATATTTATACACATTTGACTTGTTGTGCAAGATAGGATGAAATCAAAGTTTTTAAAATGTTGATTCTTACATCTTATATCTAAAATTTAATACAAAAGAAGTGTAATGAGGATATCAAATTATCAAAACTTCCACCATTATCAGATCCATTAAATCTTCCCTTCTTCATTCTGAAATTAATACAGGTTTTGATCATGAAGTTCAAGTAGTAAATTATTCAACCCCAAGACATGAATGGGTGATTTACCTCATACATAAATACTTTAAGGGTATGAATTGAATTATGTTAGACCTTCCTTAGCCCCAAAAGAAAGATACAAAGGATGCTCTTGTTGACATTAAAAAATTCAAAAAAGTGTAGATAAAATACCCTAAGAGCTCGAGCAGGTCAACATAGATCAATAATAATCATGGGAAGAATAGGATCAAGGATATAGAAATGAAGGATATGAAGTCATAGGAAAATATCAATAAATGCATTTAGAGTGCTTCAAATTTTACAGGTGTTTTTTAGGGGAAACATAGAATGCAAATAAAAATGGGTGATTTAACAAGGGATTATATTTATATAGCATACATACTACCACTGGGGCAACACCATTCTTTCTAGTCTATGGTTTTGAGTCTATTCTCACATTAAAATTTGAACTTCCATCCCTACGTATATCTCTTCATGGTATCATACATGATGAATAATTATGTGAAGCTTGCCTTCATGCCAATTATATTATTGATGAACACCATTTATCTACTCTATAATATAATTAAAAAAACAAGGCTCTTATTACCAAGCAACATAAAAAAAGTTAAATTCCACACTTTTAATGTTGGTGATCTTGTCCTTAAATTATACTATACCCATGATAAATAACTAAATATGACCAAAAATGGTGGGAACATTATTTAGTGAAAGATATTCTTGGAACTAAGTTTAAGCAAGAGAATGACCAAAATATTTCAAAATGTTTTGAGTGTAAATAAATTCTTTTCCAAGTGTGATGAGTGAACACATATATGCAACAAATGTAGAGCCACCACATACCCATAAGCACTCTCAAAACTTGAAGAGGAAAAAACATGTCACAATCAATAAATTTAAAGTTGTCATACACATTACTACTCTAATAGATTGTAATTAGAGGAATAACCTCATGGATTATTGAGCATTATGCATGATAAAATGGACAAAATGAAAACTTCCATACCAAGGATGGGAAAAAAGAAAAGTCAATAAGTAATGTTATGAACCTCCTAGATATTTTAAATTTTATTCTCACACACTAACATAAAAATAAGGGTTTTGGCCACTTTGTCCTAGCATTTGTTGACTATTAATCAAACTAAAAAATTGCATCATTAGATTTGTGTCTCAAGAAGCTCTAAGAACCCATCAATGATGAGTATGTGGATTTATTATACAGTTTTAGATCATCCAAATAATTTTTTCATGATGCACTATTATAAAATGAATTTAATGATAATTTTAAATGTTAAACATTAAACAAATTACATGTTAAAGTAATTAATAGTGTTTCTAGTATAATTAATTCATAAAAAAACAATCGTCGATCCTCTACTTGCAACTAGATAATGCTTCAAGTGATAAAAAAATCATACCTTATTTTAATTTATCAATGTTGAAATTCAAAAGGATATTTAACATTGTGTAAGTAAGCTTCATCCTAGTGGGTCACACCCATGAGGATATAGATGGGATTTTTTGTAGATTAGCAACATCATTATCGAAACTAGACACTTTTTCTTTGCAACATATCATGGATGCCTATAGAACATACCAAGAGGGTTCATGCACATTCATTCCTTACCTTATTGGGTAAGTGGATCACTAAAAATACTTCATGGATCCACACTTCATGGATGGAATCCACAATATAGTGGGTATTAGCAAACTTAAGATGTTCAGGTTCCATGTTGTGGATGATATACTAGTGATGGAATATAAAGTAACAATAAAAGATCTCTAATGGTCTCATCCAATCCTAATATAGTATATAAAATATAATGGTGAACCAAACTTATTGGAATTGAATCCTCCTCTATCACATTTCATAGAACTCAACTAAATGGAAGATCTAAAAAAGGGAATAAAAACATATATTAAACATTGGTGAAAAAGTATAATAGGGGGAGGTAGAGAATAATCGCTTCCAAATATAGCATATTAGGAAAATGTTTTGTGTGATTTGGATAGACCATTTATAAATTATATTAGGATGTCTAATCTTTGGTTTTGGCCACAAACAATTAAAGAGAATGACACATTTGACCAAATAATGGAATCCATTCATTTCCATAGACAATACTACATTAAAGAACATATTCCAAGTAATAATGATATTTATTTTGGGCTGATTTATGGAACATTTAAACAATCATTCAATACATTTATGGATGTGTATGTGGGATATATGCTTATAGTATGACTATAAAATGAAAATTAAAATATATGGATGGGAAGGGAAAATGGGGAAAAATGTGAGAATGTGGCACAAAATGTGAGGATTAAAAATATGAGTTAGTGTCAAATAAACTCAATACATCTGAGTTTGTGGATTTCACATCAAATTGTGACTGGGTCTATTAGTCATGAAGATATCATATACTATGTGGCATGAAAGTTAATCTTGTGAACCTTGATTTAAAACATATCTAAGTGGTCACTATTCCTAATAAATAACACAATTTAATTACCAATCATGTACTAAAAAATAATAGGTTGAGAATTTCACATAATTTAGACATGAATGCTAAAGATTAATCCAAAATCCAAAGCATAAGATTATCAAATCAAAATTCAAACTGGTCAGCCATCAAATTTAGTCCAAGATATTGCTAATGTAGTCATGAGCCACATGGCCACTTCAAGTATGCTCAAGTTTATTCTACCAGGGCCATGGATATGCCATTTGCCAAATTTATGGGACCTCGAGCCTAATGATAAACACATAACCCCCTGAGAATTCAAGATCTAGGATGATACCATTTGGTATCTCCTTGGGCCCTCAGGACCCTAAAAGCATTAAGCCATTAAGGCTTAATCCCTTAATGCCTCTGAGGTTTTGAGGGCCTAAGAAGCTACTAATTGGAAGTGTTTTGAATATCTAAACCCTAGGAACATTAAACCACTATGGGATTTTCACAAACAAAACTAATTTATTCAAAATTTATTTATATAAGAATTCAATCCATTGATAGATGCGTATGTCTCTAAAAAGGTGAGGTTTCAATATTTTTAAAATAATTCAAGAGAATAATGTGAATCTTGTATACAAATTGTTTGATGGCTATTACAACATGAATCAAACAATTTACAAAATCTAGTTATCTTTTATTCACATTTATGGATTCCCTACATATTATTAATTAATAAATATACAGTTTTTAAACATTTAATATAAAGTTTTTAAACATTAAAATGACATAAATGTGGTTGTGAAGTGATTAATTACTTATAGGAATATACTCGTACATAAACTTTGAACTTTCAAAAAAATTATTAATGTATGTTGTAACCATCTTTGGTTTTAAAAGTATATGCCCATTCTACACAAGTCTATAGGAAAATTATGATTAATAGATGCCTATATTATTATCTTGGGTAGAATGGTTACATGCCCATTCTACACATTAAGATAAGAATAATGACCTCTAAATTGATAATTGAGCAACAAAGTCGTATGTTATTACCTAGTGTAGAATCGGTGGTACCCATTATACATAATATTAATAATAATAATAATAATGATAAGTATGATTTACATTAGGCACATGGGAAATGAAGAGCATAGTCCAATATTTGTACATGGTGAAATTAAGTGTGTTTTACAATGTTGAACTACTATTTTAAATTCTTCCATGTCATGATGTGATTGGTTAATATATGGTAAATTTTGGACAAGTATTAAACATTACTATAATAACTATAATTTGGAAATAGTATGAAAACTATGGGGTCAAACTATTTAAATTATCATGACCCATTTCAAGTACTGGACCATTCTCAACTATTGCCCCATTTCCACTAAACATGAATTTAAAGGTAAAAAATGATTTAAGATATAATTGGAATTTTATTCCACATTATAATTTGGAATCCAATAATAGATATATTGGAATCCAATATCACACTAATTAAACCCAATAATAAAAACATTACAATCTGATATTACATTGGTTAAAAACCAATAATAGCAATATGGAAATTCAATTTCAACAATTATAAAACTAGAAATGATAATATTATAAGTCCAAATTCTTAGGAATATGTGCATATTTCATGAAATGGTGGTTAATTTAAAGTTTAGAGTGTGTAAGTGCATATCATAGACCTTTATTTCATACTTCTCACCTTGTATTGAATTTTATTTGTGAATGACATTTTTACTTTCTAAATTTGATTTTTAAATTTCCAAGTGGGTGGATGATGTAGGAAATTCAGATTTATTTGAAATTTTGTAAATATGATGTGCATTCCATGTAATTTTATATTAATAATTGATTAATTATTTAATCAAAGTTAATTATACAATAACATGTGATTATAATTATGTGGTAACCTTTGGAGTGTTCCCTTTTGATTTATCATTCAATTTAATTGAACTAGGGTGACACTATCAAAGCAAACAATTGATTTTAAATATTATCAAAAATTGTGTTGTCATGATGTGGTATTTTTTTGGATTAGTGATGTGTTATAATGATTTAGGGTGTAATTAACAATTATCTTGATGATTTCATATATTAAAGTGATTTGGTCCTTAATTATTCATTGATGTAGAATTTTGGTTCAACAATTAATGATGACATTGAGGTGGAAGAAATGAAATGTCTACAATTAGTAAAATTCAAACTTAGTTTTTAATAGATTAAACTAAGTTTATGGGATTAGATATTAAAATTCCTTATACCTACTACAAAAATGAATCATATTCACCTTTTCCTTTTCATTGTTGAATCAAAAAGTTATATAGTAAGTAAAATGAATTAAATAGTGATTTTTTGATGGACATATTAATGATAAAATTTACATATATAAACCGCCACAATATGTTCAAGATTCCATTTATTTTTATACTTATATTATCTCTATATGTATTCATAAAGGATTCTTGGTTATGTATTAGAAGATGAATAGTTTCATACTTTCCTATGATTTTTTTAAGTGTTGCTTAGATCAAATGATACACAAAAAAGGTTTGGTCAAGAAATCTTGATACTTGTGCTTTATGTTGATTACTTGATCATAATATGGATATAAACCTCTTTGATTTATAAGGATATGTTGAGCCTAAATAAATTTTTTAAGATGTCTAATTTGGGTCTACTACACTATTTCATTACTCTTCATGTTACTCAATCTAAACTTGTAATCTAATATTTCATATATATTGTATTCCTTTTACTTGCTTCATTAGTTCTTGATGCTTGATTGGAAGCCTTCTCTGACTCCATTTTATTTTGGATTGATGGTGAGCATTGAGTTATATACACTAAAAATTGATTATAATTTCTACCAAAGTTAGTGGTAAGTACTATATATTTTACTTATAGTTGTCATGATCTCTCATTTGATGTTGGCCTTACCACTTAGTTTACCAAATTACCATAAGAAATCAATTGAAAATTATGAAATAAAACAAGTTGGTATATTTATGGTGATATTTGGTTTGGTATTACATAAAATTCATGGGGTTTAACGTATTTTGTGGGTGTCAACAACTAATTTGGTATGTGTTAGTTTTAATTTTTAGGTTGCATTATTCTAGTGGTACTTGTGAGTTTTTTAATTATCAATTCATAGTAGGATTTTATTGGGTATGTTTTCTAAATTTTGAGCCCCATTTTATTCCCTTTATATAGTTTTATCTCTCCTCCCTATTTTGGTTCTCTTTATATATTGTTTTTTTAATATTAAAATATTTTTATAGGAATATATTAGTATTGTCATGGCTAAAAAGGATCATACTAATACTTGTGTAGACTATCCTTGAATGTACTATGTTACCATATATTTTATTTATGGGATTTTTTAACCCTTCCTTTAGGTCTCATGTACCTTGTGTTCTTCTTTTTTAGACTTTATCTCTAGTTTTGTGTTGGTTTTTACATTATTATTATCTTAATTTTAACTATATAAGTCTATAAATATGCAAGTGCATATAACATAAGTGATATAAAAAAGACACATGCAATCACAAGTTTAAAGGTCTAAATTGTTAAGAAGATTTGTAACATTTATTAAAAATTAAAATTTAAGTGGTAGAGTATAATTTTATTTGATATTTAAGTATTCATATTATATTATATCATTTTATCATATTATTAAAAATTAATAAAAGGATTAGGGTTTGCATCCATGTTGAATTTCATCAAGTGTTATTTTATAGCTTGTCTAGGAACCCTAATAATAATGGAGGGATAAAATGTTCATTATAATTAATACCATTATTTTTGAGCTATTTTAAGTGGTGTGAAATGATTATGGTTTCCATAAAGGAGATATATTTCCTAATGGAGCATAATGAATTCTAGAAAACTAAGAGAGGTTTTCAAAGCCTTAAAATAAAGGATAATGTGATTCACATATGTTTCTCATAATATTATGGTTTATAGGAACATACCAGTATGGTAATAATGGTGCTATGATAGGATTGGTATGTCTTAGTCAAAATCTTAAAAAAATCATTTTCCCACAATTTTTCTAGGTTTTGCAAATTGTTAGCTAGACCTTTTTCTACTTATTTTCAACTTTAAATTATTTAAAATTTGGTGACAACACAAAATTATTCATAGATAACTCTCATTTCACATTTTATTTATTCTATAACATTCAATACTATAATTAGTTTTGATTTTTTGTACTACTAAGGTAAATATTATTTGATATGAATTGCATAGGTTTATGGGTAGATGTATTACATTTTGATGTAATTCTAATTTATTATATTAAATTTTGTTGAAAAATTTCTCTATCATGCCTCTCTAAGTTTATATATTTCCATAATTATGGTATATTGAATTTTTATTAGGCTTACTATATTTGTTTGTAATCATTTTAGCCCTATACCTTGTGTATAGTTTGAAAACCCTAGCTTTTCGTGCTTCATTTGTCATTGAAACAGTAAGGTATATTTGTGTTATATATATGTTTCCATATTATGTCACCTAAGGTGATTATATCTATGAATAATATTAGTTAAGTTGATATATTTAATTACAAACTTATTGATTTTTTTGGAATTCCTTTGGTTAACTCATTTTGATTAAAAAATAAAAGGTTATCTCTCTATGATATTAATGGCTATCCTACTACTATATCTTTTAATCAAAATATAAACAATGATGTTGTGAATGGTGATGTTTAAACTAGATATCAAACTATTTATGGTTATAATGATGATAATGATAGAGTTGAAAAACTTACTTTTTTTTTATAGAATACATTTAAGATTTTATGAAAGACATATATGCAATGTTATATGTTTTAATAGAAGTCAAAAATAGACCCATAGTTAAAGAGCCTCACATATAATATATAATTTATTGGGTGAAAAATGAATATTTGAGTACCACTTATGTAGATAAAAACTATATAGGGTCCATTTCCATGCCCTTTATTATGAGTGCTTCTCATTTTTTTCTAATTCTATTCCTCTTCCCATTTTTTTCCAACTATTTTCCTTTGCTTTATCAAAATTATTTTAATGATTTATTTATTTCTTATAGAATTCATCAACTATCTCAAATTGATTATCAACTTTCACTCTTACTCGCAATGTTCCTCAATCATCTACTTCTTCCATCCCGACCTATTCTACTACCACCTCTATTCAAACTCACAAATTTTACATGCTTATTAAACCACTTGTGGTATTCAATAATAAGTTAAATTTTTATCTAAAGTGTATAAAAATAAAAGTAATAGGGACACCTCAAGTGTTATATTACTCAACCCATTGGCTTATGGTGTTTTTCCCTACCTTTTCCCTATTGGTTTTATGGTTGAAAAGTTTGAGTTATTCATTTCTAAATGAGATCCTTTATCATCATGTTAAATCTAACTATAATTTATATATATATCTTTTACGTAATAATAAATTCTTTATTTTAATATTTCCTATAGGAATTAAGTATTATGCTATAATTTGGTTTTATTATTTGTCATATGGATTTGTACATTATTTCATTTATTTAGGTGATTATTTCTTAGCCCATTATTTGAACAACATTAGTGTGAAGTTCACATTTTTTTAAATTTCTCAACTCAAAAAAATACCTAATGATAATATTAGTGAGTGTGTGCTTCAATTAAATAAAATGGTTATGAAAGTGACTCACCTATTACTAGATAGTGAATAAAATATATATATATTTACTCAAATTTTTATTTAACCCATTAAGTAAAAAATGGTATTCAATACATATCCATATTTTGATGGTTATTTTTATGTGGTTAAAAACTATAAGATAAATATTTTAGAGGCTAAAATGATTAAATATATTAATAATGCCCCTAACTATAACCTATACATATTTAAATTATAAGAGAAGTTATAATACATTCTAGCATTATATTGAGGCTAAGAATTCAATGAATGTTGTGGACCAACCACCTAATAAGATAACATTATCATAAAAAATATAATTAATAAAATTTACAAGATTAAGATAAACTACTCAAATTGTGTTGAAATGATTACTTTATTTTCATATGATTACTTTACCTTCTATTCTATAAATATATTTGTCAAGCTCCTTGCCTAATAAGTATGATGCTAATTCATACTATTACTATCATAGTGCATTTAAACATTATTAATACATAGGAATCACTTTGATAGACCTATTTGAAAATATTTGAATTTAGATAGAGGGTATCAATAGTAATGTTAATCAATTAGTGGCTCAACAAATAAAAATTCTAAAATCTTATATAATTGATGGTTTTCCATAGTTTAAAAATTATTTGATATGATTTCAAGATTCATTTATTTAATTTTTATTCAACCTACATTGACCCATTCTCATTAGTATTAGTTTAATATAACCCAAATCTAATGAATATGAATTATTTACACATAACTCATTATATCTAGGTGATACTCACAAGGGTGAATCACTATTAATTCTTGGGAGGTCATCCATCCTAGAACTAATCCAACTCAAGTATGCTTAATCATGTGATTTCCACTAAAATAATACCCAGTTAGTGTGAAACCCCTTTTATAAAACCTTCATTGATTTTTGTTCATTATTACTATGGTGGAAAATCCATGATGAATAGTGCTTGCATCAGAGTATCATTGGGAAATTAGTTACCTCTAAATAAGTTTCATTGCTTCACCCCTAAATCATCAACACGAAACAAGTGTTGATTGAACCATTCATATCTATGAGAGATGGATTCTTGTGAACCACTAATCATTAAATATGAGTCATAATAGGTTGACTTAGAATTTCACAACTAAATCCAAAAATGATATCACATTTTTATAAATATTTTTAAAGCCTCTTCCAAATCATGTTAATAAATATAAATAACAAGGAATTTTTCATATGATAGATTATAAACAACCATAAAAATATTATAACTCTCATCCACTTAATGGATTTATATGTGTGATCAATATAATGCATAAAAACCCTCTAATTATTGTAATTAAATTAATTGGATGTTTCATAATAAGGAAATGATTTATTAAAAAATTAAGAGCAAAATAATCAGATCCACTACAATGATTGAAAAAAGATTAGAACACCTTATAATTATGACAGAGCCACTTCAAGGGAGAAACCTCCACAAAAATGCAATAAAAGATAATTTTAAATATGATGATAAAATACTAACCACTACCTCCTATATATACTCTAATTATCTATGGTTATTCCATAAGTTGACCAAACTAAGAACATAGAGAAATGTAATAAGATAAGATAAAAGGTATGTAAGCCACAAGTTAACGACACACATCCATAGATACACTATAGGTTAAGGTCATAGAATAAACCTCCCATTAAAAATAGTTTTTCTCTTAACATTGAATCAACTTCAGATGTTTCTACATGAAAGCATCATCTTCCCACATTTCATATTCATGATTTAAACTCTTCAACTTTATCAAATCCTCATTAAGCTATCATGTTCATAGCCTTTTATTGTGTGTGTAAAGGATCTCCTTAGGTTATAGAATGAATAAGCCTTATTCATTTAATTTAGGGGACTCATTTTTGGTATAAACTATCTATCCAATGACCTTATTTAGGTAAGATATATGAAATACAAAATATATGCAAGTGGATTGGGGTTTTTGTAACTTGTATGCCACATTATTAATTTTATACAAGATATAATAAGGGCCATAATACATAAGAGAAAGTTTTTTATCTTTTTTATATTGATTTAAAGACATGATTATATGGATGAAATCACACAAATACCCAATCACCATATCAAAACACCTGTCATTATGGTGTTTATCATCTTACTATTTCATTATATTTTATGCCATTGCTAAATTCTCTGTTAAATTAGATAGTACCCGATGTTGATGTTAAATGTTTTCCTCAATAGATCAAACCTTTTTTTCACATTAAAATATGAAGTGATGGATAGGGGATGATAGCCATAAATTTCCACAAAGGGAAACATGTTATAATAGGTATAAAAGGAATTATTTTACCATAATTATGATTTTGATAGACAATAAACTTGACATTCTTTTTTATCAAATATAAATCAACCAATATACCCTTCTAGGCATTTATTGACAACATTTATTTACCAATCATATTGAATATGATAAGATGAGTTATGAGCTAAATGAGTACCCAAACATGTAAATAATTACTCCAAATGTTATTGATGAATATATAATCATGATCACTTACAATTATTTTTAGAGTACCATGTAGCTTATAAATTGTATTAAGAAAAGTAAAAAACTATTGTATTGGATAAAAATGATTATGATCGTGAACAAAAATGAGAATATGTTTTGAGCCTATCCACCACTACCATGATGAAATTTTTACCTTCAAAAGATTAAAACCCTATAATGAAATACATGAAAACCTCCTCCCACTATTGACTAGGGATGGGTAATGGTTTAGGAAGACCTATTGTATTAATTATTTCTCCTTAATTCTATTAAAAAAACATGAATATTTATACAAATTTATTTATATCCCACTTGAGTCCTTCCTAAAATAAACCTTGCATGATTCATTGATCTATTTATAAAAATCCTGAGTGCCACCTATTGGAGATGCATGAATATCCTAAATGATCTTGTATTTGAGGACATAATATTTACATATTTAAAATATATCTTTATACCATAATGTTTTCCTATTCCACTCAAATTTATTAGAAACATTAAAAACATAATTTTTTTGAATCAACACCTATGTATCCTTGTCATTCTCCCAATTTGATCTTGCTTTTTCTAATTAATTTTCTTTAAAAATGGTCATTGTGGTAAAATTACCTCAATTTATTCATCCCACATTTAAATTGAATCAATTAAAACATTAAATTTTCATTTTTTATATGGTATTTAATGTTAAGCATGGTCATTGATGTTAGGTTGTAATTGATGTCAAGGAGATAATGAGATACTAGTGTATTAATGATAAATAAGTTGTGTTTAATAGATTGATGTTTTGGTCATGTTTTAGAGAACCTATGGGGTGTTATGAGTTCTTATATTTTTTATGGAAGTGAAAGGAGTTCATTAGAATAGCCATATGAGTGTCTAGGTTCAAGTAGTCATCTTGATAGATAAGGCTGAATGAGCAAATTTATGACATCATAATTTTCATGTGTTGTAGTTTCAGAAGGAAATAATCACATGGTGGCATTAAAGTTTGTTCATATTTCATATGGTCCAAGTTTCAGGTCATGATGTTATGTATATCAAAATATAACATCGTCCAAAGTTGGTCTTCCATGCAGATTGCAATGATTCCCATACTTAGCCAAATTTGAGGTATCAAAGATCCATAGTGAGAATTTAATAAGGTGATTAATATCTTTGGAAATAAATTAATATGAATAGATAAGGATATAATGGTGATAATTATACTTGTTAGATAGATATCAATGGTGAGCATGAACTCAATTAGTCAAATATCTTGAGAATGAATGCGATGAAGACATGCCACATTCATGGAGTTTGACTAGTATATAAAAAAATCAAAAAAGAATATTAAAATATTTAAATAAAGATAAAAAATTCATATTAATCAATAATTCAAATATAATTATCAGAAGACATGTGAGGATTCTAAGTGGTATAAGTTCATTAGAGACTGATTGCAAGGTACGCACATGGCACATGGGGCTGCCAAGTGGCTTGATCTCAGAAGTGAGGATTTAAGATCAATGGTGAGAGATGTAGGTTAAAGTTAGAAGGGTAATAAGGATATAATTTTATTTAAATTTATCTAGATTTTATGGAGCATGAGATGAAGACACATGTCTACAATATTTGCATTTAGAAGTGACTATTGGTATTTGAAATTAACAAAAGGAAAAACCAGTGTTGAGTATTTTGCTTATATATTTTGATCTAGGATGAATTTTAAGGTGATGTAAAAGGAAAATTTGTAAATGAATTAAATTTAAATCCAATAAAAATTAATTATAAGACTTAATTCTCATATAGTTTCACATATTAAACTCTAAAGTTGACTATGTTTGACCATGTTTTGTAAGTGACTAGAGAAGGATATTTGGGTTGTTTTTTATAGTATTTTGATGTTTAAAAATGAAATATATATTTTAAAGTGTTATATATTATATGAGGAAAATATGTGAGTATTTTTTATGTTTTACCAATCCATATTTAGTGTGAAAAATTCCTTATAAGTTGATTGTGTTTGTTGAATACACTGGCAGATTCAGTGACCATGTTGCAGGAGTGAGTTAAATATGTTCTAAGTAGAAATAAAGAATAAAATGAGTATGGATATGTTATATAAGTCTATAATAATTATTATAAAGTATTTTATGTCATTATATTCCCCTTATTATATATGGAGAGTCAATAATATAACTATATTTTCATTATTTGTGACCAACCTGAGTGGTAATTTTGAGAGTTATTTTTAGTGCTTAGATATTGTGTTGAAATGTATAAATAACATGGAGGTGTTAAAGAGTTAATTAAGGGTCCACCCATATTACCTAATCATATGTATATGTGAAATAATTTAGTGTTTGCTTTAGAAGTTTAATATTATGTTTTCTATGTATGAAGACATGAAGCGTAAGGATACCTAATTGGTAGGTTCAAGTGTTGAGTTGGTGTTATAGGTGGTATGGACCCATATGGTAATTATAAATGGGATATTGGATATATTTTTTATGTTTTCAAATAATTTTTAAAGTATTAAGGTGTTCTAATTAGTCTCACATGTAAAGTGTGAGTATGAAGGCCTAATTGTTTTAGGTCTCACCAAGACCTAATGGTGGTTTGGGGATAATGAGGTATTGGATGAAATAGGTGTTGGTTCCTCATTGTAACCTCATACACTCAGCCTTTAAAACTTTAATAAAAAATAATAAATAATGATGAAAAACTTTCTATTATGTCATTGTATCTAGGGAATGGTTTGGAATCTAGAATGGACTAAATGTAGAAAATGACTGAGAGGCACCTACAAAGTGTATGGTCAGATCCATAATAATTATATCTCTACTTAAACCAAGGTGAGAGGACCTATTGGGTATCTTCATCACATGGAGATATTATGTAATTCAACCTCCATGGGGCTTTTTGGCACAAGGAATAAATATGACTAAGACATAACCAAGTTTGCACACTTCACCTATGAAAGGTTGTCACATGAAATGCACAAATGATATAAGTCATATAAAAACAACTAAAGATAGATGGGAAGGAGTCTAAAATCTTCATTATATATAATATTCAACAATATGGATAAAATAAAATACTATGATGCTAGAATTTAAAACATAAACTGCAAACACATTTCAAATATGCAAGATATTATGCATTTACAAGGCAAATAACACTTATAGTATGTAAAGGGTGTATTAATTAAAGGGTAGGATAAGGTAGGAAAAGTTGGATAATTATAAAAGGGGAAGGTGGCATGCTGGTGGCCTTCAAATAGAAAGGTATCTTTCAAGATTCATGACATACTTCCTTAGCATAAATGTAGAAAATCTTAGTTAGAAGCTAATGGGAGATACCAAATGATCCTTGAAAGAATAGAACATACATTGAGACTAAACTTTAAAAAATCTATTTCCTATCAAATCCATAAACCTAGGGTGCCCTAACAATTTATTTAAGAACATGTTCTAAAATAATTCATAAAAGGTTTTAAAACCTAGATCCATACTCAAAATGATAACCAATAATGAACATAAAACTAGATATCTAGTCAATAATATTTGAACAACAGATTATTGCACTTCATTAATAGGAAATAGAAAATAACCACAATAATTTTAATTTAACTTGAAAATGAATATTACAAATATCAATATTTTAAAATGATACCATGGGGATAATCATGGTGAGATTGATATTTTGACAAGGGGGACAAAAAAATGCTCTCAAAGATCACTAATGGCTATACAGCTACAACCACTTTAGCAAGGGAGACAAGATATACACACACTGATTGATATCCCATAAATTTATTGTAGAACATAGACTTAGAAAAAATGAACACCTAAAATAATTACCAATAACAACCTTTAATAGAGTATAAGCCCTCTATTTATACAGATTAAAATCTAGGACTATGGGTCACAACTTGAAAAATTGCAAAACAAAATTTCAAGTCTACCAAGATGCTTCCATCTGGAAATTTTTTCCTTTCCATGCCTAAAATCTTCATCCATTTTCAAGAAATATCATAGATCTAACTACCTCTACAAGGAATTATGAATATTTGGAGCACATCTTTTGATTTCATGGTGGGGTATGCCTTTCACATGAGTTGGAAGGAGAATATTCATGGTAGAGGGCCGAATAAAATTTGTCATTATGTGCAACTGCCTATGGATTCTCTCAATCACTTGCCTACATAACTAAAAACTTTTGGATATATGCCCTCCCTCTCATGCATGTCATGGAACAACCTATTTTTTTCATGATTTATTAGGAATATTTTAGATCCATGTACCTTTGGATGATCTTCTTTAGAGTGCCCCACATTGTATTTGCAGACCTACAATATTCTCTCTCATGGAGGAACTTGGACAAACAAAGTAAATGAAAATATAACTTAGGTTATTTTCAACTTTTTAATTGTTTGGATCCAACTTGTATTTGCACATTTTTGCACTTTTTCTTCCTTCATTTTTTAATGCATAAATGCATTATTTTCAAATTTTAACCTAATTGAGAAAATTTTGAACCCTCTCACTAATTTACAAATTGCAAATTTCTAGGCTAGAAATCTTCAAATGAACATATAATGAATTAATAAAGATGAATTAAATTGTAATGAATTGAGAATTGATTATTCCACTTTTTAAAAAGTAATTTGATCTTCTTATGTAGGATTTATCTAAGGTTAGTACCATATCATCAATTATACAAGCATAAACCCCTTCATACTGGCATGCCAAAATTATAGCAACAACATCAACAAGTTGTAAGTACTTTGTCATGTTTAGATTACCTATGAAGTCATCATGCCTCATTTGCTATTTAGTCTAGTCAATCTGCTACCATTGGTAAAATCTCCACCAAATAGCCTACACAGGGTCCTATTATTTATATTATGTGTATGCCAATGTGGTATCACCATGTCATTTTGTTCATTAACTTAAAATGTGACCATTGCCCCTAAAACATGTGTCAACATGTCATTAGGTCTAGATCATTGAATAGTCCACCTAAGATTAGCATTGTTAGGTCCTTGTCTGTGTGATGAATGTGAATGTGCCATAGGGCAGCCCCTTACTCATCCCATGTCCTTTGATAATTATAGTCTCACTCACACCATCGATTTTGAAGCTCAATCAAACATGGATCATCAATCCTATTTACCATAGATCAAAGGTTATTAGTTATCCACTATGGATTAAATTTGATGTCTGTGTGCCCATCATTTAACATCTACATGAACATCTTTTATGGATGTATGAATTTTAAATTTAATCCCAATAGATAATCACCAAGATTAATTTTGGCATTTACGTGCCCATCATTTTACATCTATAAAACTATCAATGAAATCCTCCCAACCATTAAAGTTAAGCCCTTGATGGATAATTACTATAGCTTAAATTTTATTTCTATCCACCCATCATCTAAAATTTGCATGACCATCAATGACATCCATCTAATCATCAAATTTAAGCCCTAATGGATAATGGCTGAACTTAATTTTGACTATCATGTGATCATCAATGATGTCCATGTGGCCATCACACTGCTTGTTCAAATTTTTGAAAACTTACATCTTGGGTTGGAAAAAAACATAAAAGCCTCAAACTAATAGAAGATGTTCATGGTGTCCAAAATATCGATGCAGTGTGATCCCTTGACCATGAGATGATTTTTAAGCAAAATAAAAAAATACGTAAGTACACTAACTAGTCAATTTATATGTTTGCTTTAAGCTCTAAAAAATATTCCTCCATCTATCTCACACTATCGATTGGGACCTGTATGAATCAAGCATGAACTATTAATCAATAGGAACATGCTCAACACTTATGCAATTTAGGCAAACTTCTTCATAGATTTACTCATCAAGCCTTCTAATCCATAGCAACTTGGATTTTAGGACAATTATTTTGAGCCTTTGATATTTGGCATTCATGTTTGCATTTAGCCTTTGGTCCTTGAAATTTTTATCTTTGACATTTTTCTCTTGTTAGCAATTATTAAGAGATTTTTGTTCTTGGCACTTCTACTCTAGGGCCCTTTGTTTATCAAGACAATTATTTTGGACATTTCATCTAAGATAATTTTCTCAAAGAATTGAACTCTCTCAGACACTTCTCTCATAACAATTCAATATTTGGCATCTTTTCCTTCATCAAGATAATTATTTTAGACATTTTATCTAAAAAAATTCCCCAAAGAAACTGAACTTTGCATTTTTCTCAAAGAAAATGAACTTTACACTTTTCCTGAAGAAATTGAACCTTACACTTTTGCCAAAGAAATTGAATTTTACACTTTTGCTAGAACAAAATGACTCTTGTCAAGATTTTTGTCTAGATAAAATGCCTGAAGGAAAATTACCCTTTAGACTTTTTACTATAGATAAAATGTTCAAAACAAATGGACCTACAAATTTTTTTTGCAAATAAAAAGTCTAAAAAAAATAGACCTATAGACTTTTTGCCATGGATAAAAAGTCTAAAAAAAAGGTTATTTCACACTAAGTAAAGACCAAATTACACTTAGCCTATTTAAAATTAACTTGACCTTTGAGTGAATAATTGAAGACAAAAATTATGCTAAGGACTTAGTCATCTATACTTGATAAGGTCCCATTTACTTCAGTATAATTTTGGGAACTAACACTATCTCTAGCTTAGGGATACATACTCCCTATGAGAGTAAAAAAAACCCCAAAACATAAGAATAGGTACAAGTCCATTGGGTCATACAGTCAACACTTACCAATTTATTAGCAACACTCATGAGGGCTCAACAAAATAATAGCATACTTGACAAAAATAGATGAAGAAGATCTAAAAACAAACACATGATAGAAAAATGAAAGGAAATTGTACAAAGTCTAAATAAAAAGGGCAAGAAATCAACAAAAGGATAAATAAAAAAAAAACTATATAATATGTACATAGTTATAGGTTATGGACTCAATCAAAGAAGTGTCTTAGATGTCTACCATTAACTGACAACTCCAATATTTCACCATCCAAGTCTCTGAAGAAGAAAGTATGCTCCTTAATATAGTAATGAATGGAATAGGGACCCATCCAAATGGCATCAAAATTTCCATGTTTTCCTTTCTCTTCATACTTGTTATCCTAGAGTAGAACCAGATCACTTATTTGAAAGTTTCTTAGAATGTCCTTCCTATCAAATAGTTTCTTTAGATTTTCCTTGAACTTAAGGTTCCTCTCATGATCTTGTATTATAATTTCATCAAGATCAATATTCTAGTTCATCATACTATTATAGTGGTTTAATTTCTCATCATCTTCCAGTTACTGTATGAGTTGATAGGTTGGTAACTGCAAATTCATAAGAAAAATAACTTGAGCTCCATAGACAAGCTTAAAAAGGATTATTCTTGTAGCTCTCTTAGGAATAATCCTATCATCACATAAGGAAAACTTCAATTGTTCACCCCACTTCTTCTTGTTTGATTCTAAATTTCATCTAATGATTTTGAGAAAGTTCTTCTTATAGGATTTTGCTTGCCCATTCCCCTGAGGGTTGTAATTGGAAGCATAGGTCAATTCAATCATGTACTCTTTACATAACTCCACTAAAGGCTTGGATTTTAAAATAATGGCATTGTCAATAATAAATTTTAAAAGCACACCAAATCTACAAATAATCTAATTTAACAAAAAATCCATAGCTACCTAGTGTGTTGCTTTCTTTGTAGGGACCACTTCAACCCATTTTATGAAGTAGTTAGTCACAACTAGTATCCATCTATGTCTAGTGCTTTAAGAATCAATAATTTATCCAATGAAATATATTCCCCATCATCTAAATGGGAATTCAATCATCATAGGATATAAGGGAAGAGAACATAAAGATTTCATCCTCCCAGTAAAGTGTTAACATTTCTCACACTTTCTAACTATCTGAGCAACATCCTTGAAAAATGATGGCCACCAATAACTAGATCTCAAAATTTTATGAGATATAATCTTAGGCACAAAATGACCACCACACACTCCACCATGGAAGTCTTAAATTAAGTTAGCAGTCTATTCTTCCAGCACACATCTTAGGATAACCCCATCTAGATTCTTCTATGCTAGTCCATTATCAGTCAAGAGGTATTTTTCAGATACAAGATTAATATTTTTCCTTTGATTCTTGTCCAAGTTAGGGGGATAACGTAGAATTTTAAAGTAGTAAATAGTATCTCTATACCATGGAGATGCATTAAATTTATTCAAGGAATCATCAACATCAAAAACAACATTGTTTACCTCAATAACTTGAAAATTGGTCTCAACCCTAAGCTTGGCTATACCCATCCATCTTAATAACTTGGTGGTCTTAATATACATATAATACTATTTTAACTTATTACCCACATGCATCTCTTCTTGGATACTTCAGTCTGAGTTAAGATATCCTTCACCATGGTATGCAGGACAAAAGCAATAATCTTTAATCTCAGAATATAAAACTTGAACATCTTGATAGCTTTTAAGTGAAGAATTATTTTTCCATGATGGTGTAATTTAATTCAACAAATTACATAGCTTTGACAAATAAATATATTGGATACTCATGACTATCTTCATTCTTTTGTAAAATAACAATAGTAATAATATTATATGATTCAAAAGAAAATATCTGAAATGACTTTGTGTAATTAGGGTTGGCCAAGATAGGAGCAAAATTTAAAGCTCCCTTGATTTCATTGAATTCTTTCATGACCTCATAAAAAATTATGGTTTGGTCTTTCCTTAGCATGGAAGTAATAGGCAAAGTAATCTCTATAAAATTGGACATAAACCTCACAAATTTAATTTATCTAAAGAAAGACTGAATTCCTTTCTTGGACTATGGGATAAGCACTTTGTCAATGGATTTTACCCTTTTAGGGTCAATAATGACACCATATTTGGATACTTTATTTCCCAAAAAATTGGCCTTTTGTACTCCAAAGTGGCATTTCTTTAGATTAATCAAAATTTCAAACTCCCTACATCTGATAAACACTTTCTCTAAATGCTCCAAATGTTCATCTCTAATATTGGAGTATCATCTTGATAGATAGATATGAAATTGTCAATTATACTTACAAAATCAACATCCATAGCTCATTGTAATGTTTCACCAACATTCATTAACCTAAAAGGCATCCTCATATATACATGCATGCCCCAAGACATAGTGAATGTAGTCTTGAATATTTTGAATTCCTTCATCACAACTTGGTTGTACCTTAATAAGTCATCTAATGTGGAAAACATATCTAATCTAGTGACACTTTATAGTAGGTTCTCCATATTATGGAGGTGATAATTATCTTTCAAACAAGCTTTATCAAAATTTTGAAATCCACACACAAGTGAATGTCACCATTCTTTTTCTATATAGGGACTAAATTTTCAACCCATGAAGAGTACCTAATGGGATAAATTATTCCACCATCCCTTATATTATTTAATTCCTCCCTCATCTTGATTGTCAAGATGGGGTTATTAGGTCTCTATTTATGCCTGAAAGGCTAGTTGTCATGATGCAATGGGATGACATGATGGAAAAAATATTCCCTATATGTTTTCAGCTTAAAATAAGACCATTATAGACAATCCTAGTACTTTCTAAGTATCTACACATAAACTTTATTCTCAACTTCACTTAGGTGAGTACCCAACCAAACCTTTCTTGGATTCTCACAAACCTAGATCAAACTCAGTCACATCTTTTGAAATAAATGAATCTCAAGATTTGATTCTATCAGCTCCATCAAAAGATTATTCTAAAATTACCAGTCCTCTAGGGAGCATGTTTGTTTTTAGTTTAATAACATCCTTCATAAACAAGGTTTTTTTCTATCACAAACCTAAACCATAGATTTCAAGTCTATGAGCTAATCATAGAACTCAACTTCATAATTTAGAAACCTTTTGATCTAATCATCATCATTAAACACATGGAAATTATGAACATTATCTAGTAATAAAGGCCTAACAAGCACCTCCACTTGATACTAAAAATGAGGGATCATATTTGCAATATCAAATTAATCACCTAACCCTACAAGTTTGTTAGCTTATTCATTGAAACTTTTATCATGGTAACAAATGTTGAATGAATCAAATAAATCAAGTAAATCCCAATTAGCATTTTGATATTATTTCAACATTTTATTTTTATGGCATAAGTATTATGGCCCTACTTTACCACTATCTCAAAATCACCCTTTACAATCAAACTTTTAATTCAATGTTCTTGGGTAATTTGTATACCCAGTGAGAGTGCCTCATACTCAACAACATTTGTAGTGCACTCAAATGAAAACTTAAAAGAAAATTTTCATTACTTACCATTGAGGGCATAGAAAACAACCCCAGATCCATTTCCAAGATTATGGAAAGCCCCATCAAAACACTTCTTCTAAACTATACCTTCTTTATCAGGTTCAACATCAGGAATAGTTGGTTGTTCACTAGTATCAACATTCCCAACAAAGTTTCCCAATTTAACATATATGTATAATATGCCATTTATAGCATATTTTATATCTTAAATTACATGTAGCATATTTGGATCTCTATAAACCTTAACCATATTACCCCCTAATGGAATGGTGGTATAATATAATTCCATTTGTACACTTCCACCCATGCTAATAGCCCATTTAAGTGATAATAACATGCCCCACTTAGGTAGGCATTTGACAACCACCATGCCCATATTTAAATACTTGCTTGGATTACTGCTAACTACACTACCAACCCCTTAACTTGTCAACCAACTAGAACTTCTTGTGAGTCCATGGTGTGACACTTGATAAAGGCTAATGTAATCTTAACTCCAATCTCATTTAGGATACCTAGGGGCATCACATTATAGGAAGCTTTAAAGTCAAACATATAATTGTGAATAATCAAAACATTAATCAAGAAAGTTGTATAAAATGGATCCACATTTAGCCAAATTTCTACAATTTTAGTCCCGAGATAGACCTATAGAGTGGGTTCAACAATCTCTTCTGATTCTTCATCACTTTTTTGGGGTGTTTGAGGTAACTCAATTTCATTCACAGTTAACCTTTCACCAAATTTCAAGTACTCAAATGCTCTCTTCCTATGTTTAGGTATTCATAATAATTTAAAAAGTGGCATAATGATTTTCAATTGGCTTAACACTTGGGCCATATCACATATGCTACATTGAGGAAGAGGAGTATGGGGTAGAAGGGTGACAACACCTTCAGTTGGAATACAGTCACTTAATGTTTTAAGTGGAGTAGGTTTGGATGAATTTCAATCTTTAACAATAACCTTCAAAGATGGATTTTTTTAAAACTCATTATCACTCTTAGGGATACTAGATAATAAGGGTAATCTATTCTTAGTTCGAGTACCTCTAGGCTTAGCAAATTGGGAAATAGGCACCAATTTGGAAGATTTAGGTTTGTTGTAGTTTTCTTAGAATCCTTACTTACATCCCCTACATTTAGATTTGTAGGGGTAGTGTCTTGAGGAGTAGCAACCTAACATTTACTTCTCAAGTGATACTCCTTAATGGTAATTGTTGCATTGATTAGTAGTTGCCTATCCTCAACTGATAGAATTCCCCCATCATATTTCTTAATCATCATAGAATGATAAATATCAAAATAATGAATAGGTAATTCATATACTTGTGCCATATTAATGCTATAAGAAAATTTGGGAGTTGGGATACTTACCTTTTCAACTACACTCCAAAATTGATTAACAGTATTAGCACTCAAAAATTCCATGGAGGTAGTCATCTCACATTGGGGTATTTGACAATTGAACATCAAGATCTCATCATCAGATGATGCAAACTCAAGGTCATCTGCATCTTCATTAATTAGTTTAGATGTATCACATGGGAGATGTGGAAAGAAGCATTTGTCACACTAATCAATTTATGAATTAACAACATTCACTTTTACATTCAATGGATTAGGTACTTCTTTTCTAGCTCCTCTATTATGGTTTATATACATTCTTTCTTCACATGCAGGCATCTTCCCTTTATCATTATCTCAATTGTGGAAATCAGGCCCCCTTTATGCTTGCTTTGGATTTGGAGGCCTTTATTGGTTGGTAGACACATGAGGGATCCCCTTATTAGCTCTGGCCAATTTGTATGACATTTCTTTGATATTAGAGGCCAAAATTTTAACAATCTCCTCAAGATTTGTAGTTTTTGTGGACTGTATCTTTTCTAGATTGACCAATTTTACATCAGCCCACTTATTCATGGGATTTCCCATAACCTTTATGTTTTTCTCAATTTGGATGGTCATATTGAATGTCAACCAAAGGTTAGTATGAGCCTTGTCTCTCAAGTAGTACACAACCTTCTTATCAAAGGCATCATAGTATTTTATCAAGCACATTGTATCTCTTGGCCTAATGTTCTTGGGTAGCTACATCATGGTATTGTTGAATCATGTATTAAAGTATTTCACACATTCATTAGGATTATTTTTTATATTTTCAAACCCAACTAAAGTAAACTTGGGATTAACACTTTCACCATACTAAATTTTAAAGACATTCCTCATCTCTTCTCATTAATGGATACATTCAGGGGGAAGAGATTTAAACCATTCACAAACATCTTCCTCTAGTGTGTGCACAAATATCTTGATACACACATCCTCATACTCAACCTCATAATCTTCAATGATATTTTAAAAATCCTTGAGGTATTGATCCTCACTCACTGCATTATTCCCTTGAAATTTGGGAGGTATTTCCTAACTTCATTTAGGACTTTATTAGGATAGCCTTCCATTTCATCAAAATTAATAGGCCTAAATCTTGAGACACAAAATGCATGATTCTCATTTTCATCTAGGTCCATATGCCTCATGATTGGTTCAATTTGAGGTTCAAGAAAAATTGGCAAAGGGATATGAGAGGGTGAATGACATGGATTTGGTGGGTCAGATTTGGGAGGGGATTCAACTAGTTGGGAAGGATTTGAATAGTAAACATGACTATATGGTTTATAATTAGTAGAAGAGCTATAATAGTCCTAAATAATAGGAGGATCAATAAATAGTTTAATATCATCAAAATCTTGACTGTCCTTAGTAGCCAAGCTCTACCCTTTAATAAGGCTCCACACCTGTCTCCATCTTTGATATAAACTTAATGGTGAGACAAGTTTCTTAGACATGCCACCTTTTAAAGATGATCTCAATCCTTCCAGATTTTCAAATAGTAAAATACTCAAAGCTAAAATTAAGCATAATATTTAGAACATGCACTGATCTTTCTTGAAACCAGGGGATAAAAATCAAAGTCACCACTCAAATCACAATTCTAGATTATAAAAGTTGATAAACTAATTGTAATACATGCTCAAAACATACTTTTCTAATTTTAATGATGAGATAATAGCAAAAAGACACCAAAATTTATAGAATTATGTTCAAAATGGAAAATACACCTTCCAACATGTAATATTAATAGCTCTCTATAATAAACTTAGCAGAAGTCAAATTGTTAAATATCTCAAATCCTAGCATATCCCTAATGGAGTGTTATGATGTTGATGGATAAGATAGTTTGACTATAACACAAATAGGTAGAGAATTTTAAAAATGATAAAAAAATCTCTACAAGAGTCCCCAACAATACAAGTGACTAGGAGTTTAATTTAATCCCCAATAATGGCACTAGAAGAGTGTTAATTCCTAGTTGTATACCTCATACACTCAACCTTGCACACTTGAAGAAAAATGGAAAGCAAAGATGAAAAATCCAATGATATGTCATTGCATCTGGGGAAGGGTTTGGCATCCAAAATAAACAAAATGGAAAAAATGATTGAAAGGCACCTAAGAAGGGTATGGTCAACTCCTTATTACTTCTAGCTCTACCTAAACTAAGGTGAGAGGACCTACGGGGTAGCTTGTTCACATAGAGAGATTATATAATTTAACTTCCATGGGAATTTTTGGCACAAGGAACAAATATGAATAGGGCATAATCAAGTTTGTGCACTTCACCAATGAAGGGTTTCCACACAATGCATAAATGCTCCAAGTCATATACAAGCTACTAAAGACACATGAGAAAGAGACTGTAATATTCATTTTATAGAATCTTCAACAATAGGAGTTAAATAACATATTCTAATGCTCAAATTTAAAACACAAACTACAAACACATTTTAAATATGCAAGATCTTATGCATATAAAATGTAAATAAGACTTATAGTATGTAAAGGGTATATTACTTGTAGGGTAGGACATGGTAGGACAATTTGGATAATTATAAAAGGGTAAGGTGAAATGATGGTGGAATTCAAATGAAAAGGTATCTTTCAATATTCATGACATCATTTCTTATCAAATATGTTGAAAATCTCAACTACAAGATAATGGGAGATACCAAATGATCCTTGAAAGGATAGAGCATACACTGAGACTAAAATTTCAAAAAGATCTTTCCTATCAAATCCATAAACCTAGGTTTCCCTAACAAGTTATTCAAAAAAATGTTCTAAAATAATGTAAAAAGTGTTTTCTAACCTAGATCCATACTCAAAATGATAACCAATAATGAACATAAAACTAGATATCCAATCACCAATATTTGCACAATAGATTGTTGTACTTCATTAATAAGAAATAGCAAAGAACCACAAGGATTTTCATTTAACTTATAAAGAAATATTACAAACATCAATATTTCAAAATGCTTCCATGGGATCAAGTATGGTAAGATTTATATTTTGGCAAGGGAGACATAAAGATGCTCTCAAAGCTCACTAATGGTTGTATAAATGCAACTACCTTAGTAAGGGAGACAAGATCTAGACACAATAATTGATCCCAAAAATTTCTTGTAGAACCTAGACTTAGATAAAATAGACACCTAAAACAATGACCAAAAACAACCTTGAATAGAGGAGAATCCCCCTATTTATACACTTTCAAATATGGGATTGTGGGTTACAACTTGAAAACTTGAAAAATAAACTTTCAAGTCCACCAATATGCTTCTAAAATATTCCCTTACCATGCCTGAAATCTTCATCCATTTTAAAGAAAAATCATAACTCTAACTGCCTCTATGAGGAATGATGAAGATTTGGAGCACATCCTTTGATTTCATGGTGCGATATGCCTTTCGCATGAGATGGAAGGAGAATATTCATGGTAGAAGGCTGAACAAACTTTGTCATTATGTGCAACTACCTAGGGATACTCTTGACCACTTATTTACACAACTAAAAACTTTTGGATAGATGCCATACCTCTCATGCATGCCATGGAACACCCTAATTTTAGAATGATTTCTTAGGAATGTTCTAGATCCATGGCCCTTTTAATGATCTTCTTTGGAATGGCCCACCTTGGATTTATATACCTACAATATTCTATCTCATGGAGGAACTTAGACAAACAAAGAAAATGAAAAATACAACTTAGTTATTTTCAACTTTTTACTTTTTTGGATCCATCTTGTATTTTCACATTTTTTCAGTTTTGCTTCCTTCATTTTTTAATGTATAAATGCATTATTTTCAAATTTTGACCTAATTGAACAAATTTTGGACCCTCCCACTAATTTGCAAATTAAAAATTTCTAGGCTAAAAATCTTTAAATGAGCACATAAGGGATTAATAAAGATGGATTAAACTGTAATGCATCGAGCATTAACTATTCCACTTTTTAAAAAGCAATTTACTCTTTTTTTAGGATTTATCCAAGGTTATCACTAAATCACTGATTATTCAAGCATAAACTCCTTCATATAGGCATGTCAAAATTATAGAAACAACATCAATAAGTTGCAAGTGCTTTATCATCTTCTAATTTCATATGGAGTCACCATGCCTCATTCTCTATTTAGCCTAGTCAATCTACTACCATTGGTGAAAGATCTAACAACTATCCTACACAAGGTCCTATTCTTTATATGATGTATATGCCAATGTGGCATTTCCATATCACTTTGTTTATTAACTTAAAATGTGACCCTTACCCCTAGCACATGTTTCAATGTGTCATTAAGTCTGGTTCATTGATAATCCACCTAAGAATAGCATTGCTAGGTCCTTATTTGCATGATGAATGTGAGTGTGCCATATGGTAGTCCCTTACTTAGTTTGAGTCCTTTGATAAGTTAGATCTCACTTATACCATTGATCTTAAAGCTAGATCAAATATGGATCATCAATCATGTTTGTCATAAATAAAATGCCACTAGCTGTCCACTATGGATTAAATTTGACATCCATGTGATCATAATTTGATGTTCATATGAACATCTTTTATGGATGTGTGACCATCAAATTTAATCCCCAATATATAATAACCAAGCTTAATTTTGACATTCATGCACTCATCACTTGATGTTCACAAGATCGTCAATGACATCTACATGATAGTAAATTTTAATTCCCTAATGGATAATTACCATGGATTAAATTTGATGTCTACATACCCATCATCTGATATTCACATGACTATCAATGGCGTCCACATGACCATAAAATTTAAGCCCTAATGGATAATAGCTGAGATTAATTTTGACATTCACATGACTATTAATGATGTTCATGTGACCGTCACACTACTTGTTTAACTTTTTGAAAGTTTGCATCTTGAGTCAAAAAAATGAAGGCACCAAACTTGTAGAAGATATTCATGGCATCCAAATTATTGATGTAGAGTGATCCTTTAACCATGAGATACTTTTTAGGAAAACTTAAAAAATGTTTAAGTACAATGACCTATCCATTTCTATGTTTGGTTTGAGCTCTAATAAATAGTCCTCCATCTAACTCATATTATCGATCAATACCTATATGGATCAAGTGTAAACCATCAGTTAATAAGAACATGCTAGACACATGCAATTTGGGAAAATTTTTGTAGATCTTTACTCATCGGGCCTTATACTCCATAGAAAATTCACTTTTAGGATAATTATTTCTAGGCTTTTTGTCTTTAGAATTCTTATTTGTATTTGACCTTTGGTCTTCGAAATTTCTATCTTTAACATTTTTGTCTCTGCAGTAATTATTATGGGTTTTTTATTCTTGATACTTCTACTCTTAGGTCCTTTAGTTATCAAGATAATTGTTTAAAACATTTTGTCTAATATAATTTTCCTGAAGTTTTAAACTCTCTCAAACACTTCTCCCATAATAATTTAGTCTTTAGCATATTTGTCTTTGTTGGGATAATTGTTCCAAAAAAAATTCCTCAAAAAAATAGAGCTTTGCATTTTTCTCGAAGAAATTAAACTTTACACTTTTACTGAAGAAATTGAACTTTTCACTTTTGTCAAAAAAAATTGAATTTTGTCAAGTTTTTTTCATGATAAAATGCATGAAGGAAAAGTACCCTCCATACTTTTTGTCATGGACAAAACGTCCAAAACAAATGGACTTACGAACTTTTTATCGTGGATAAAAAGTCTGAAACAAATGGACCTGTGGACTTTTTACCATGGACAAAAAGTTCAAAACAAATAAGGCTATTTCACACTAAGTAAAGACCAAATTACACTTAACTGATTTCACATTAACTTGACCTTTTAGTGAACATTTGAAGACATAAATTGGGCTAAGGACTTAGTCATCTATACTTAATAAGTGGCCAATTGCATCAGTGCAATTTTGGGCACTAATACTAAAGAGTGTTTGGTTCTTACATGTAATGTGTATGAAGACCTGTTTCAAAGGTAGAATAAGTATGGTAAACATCTTGGAAGACAAATATGGGTTATACCAAGAGAGTGGTATAAATATAAGGCATTATTGGCCTATTTGTGCTTATTGTGGAAGTGTGGATTCAAGCAAAGGAGAGAACCTTTGAAAGAGAAGGTGCAAGTCATTGAGGACCAACAAAGAGTGAAGAGGATTAGTAATTCTTGTTTGATCAAGTTGATATAGGAGGACACATAGGTCATTGGACCTAATAAGCCTAGAAGAGGTAGTTTGAGAGAGTTAGCCCTAGATGTAGCTTAAGAGACATTAAAGGTAAAAGGTGCAGACAAAGGTAGTCATCATCAGTTGAAGAGTAGTAATAGGTATTTAAGATGATATATTCAAGGTATCTAAGTGGGTTATTAGTTGTATAGATGGTTGGTTCCTCCTTTCAAGATAAATCTTTCTAAAGGTCTAGTTGTTGTGGGTGCTCATCTAGACAGGGGCAATAGCTCCTTGTGGGATTGGTGTCTCACTAAACTAAGGGATGGGTGTTCATTGATCAGTTGGTGATGGTCAAAATGTTGGATCTTATTATTATAGGACTATAGTCCATCTTTTAAGGTTTAATGGGTTTTATCTCCCAAGAGGGTTTCTTACATATATCATGTGTTTTATGCTTGATCTTGTTTTATCTTCCATGTTCATTGTTATGAATGATGTGTATGCTTCATGATTGTATGTGTTGAATGGTTAAGGTTTAATGGGTTTTAAATTAGATTGAATATCGAGAATCACTAATTCACCCCATTCTTAGTGATTGTACCTCTAAAAATTGGTATTAGAGGGGGTCCTTTTGAAGTAGGTCTAACAACCTAAAGGTATTCCTAAGTAGCATAAGATGGCTAAGAAATTTAAAATAGAGAATCAAGAGTTGAAGGCTCAAGTATAGGTTACTTATGAATGTATAAAATTAATTGAATAAAAATGCAATTAGTACAAGGTAGTTTTTGAGAAGTACATAGGTAAAATGAGTGAGTATGATCAAGAAGAAGCTTAGAATAAGATCATGACCTCAAGATTTAATGCTATTAAGGATGAGTGCATTAAGCTTAATAAGGAGATAAATCCTTGAAGGCAAGCTCAATATTAGAGATGATAAAGAGAATATTAGAATTATTGAGGATCAATTAAGAGTTACAAAGACTAATCTGAGTTCAAAAGAGGAAAAATGTAGATATCTCAAAACTTAGATAGAAGAGACAAATGCCAAGTTGAATTCAAAGCAAGGTGAGCATGATGAGTTGAAGTCCAATATTGATTGTATAAATATTATTGAAGATAAATAATGTAGATTGAAGTATGAAATCACTAAAGAAGATAAGAGGGATAAGGAGACCATCCAATATCTCAGAATTTAGTTAGAGGCTACAAGTTCAAGTATAAGAGCTAAAGAAGATGAGAGTGTTAAATTGAATACCAAAATAGATTCATTAAAGGATGAGCATGAGAGATTTTTTGTCAAGGTAAAAGATACTAAGAAAGACAAAGAGAGGTCAACTCAAGACAAGAAGGTGAAAAGACTAATTAGGCAACCAAACGCTATAAGGTATGAAATTTCATTTCATGGTCATTATTTTGCATGTAAGTTTTTTGGTCATAAGGCAAGAAACTATAGATGGAAGAGTAGCTAGTCAACTAGAGGTATGGATAATATTGTCTGCTATAATTTTCATGACATGGGACACATTGCTACATTCTACCATAGAATGCATGGAAAAAGACCAACCCAAGTATGGATACTAAGACAGTTAAGCTTGAGCATAATGAACCTAAGAGACAAGATGGTATATTTATTAATATTCATAATATTCATCAAGCAAAAGGTATTAATGATGTTATTTGTTTTAGTAGTCATCAAGTTGGTCATATTTTAAAAGAAATCTCTCAAGTCATAAGAAGGTGCATGGACATCCTAGAGTGATCAAGAAAGGTCAATCCTTGGTATAGAAACCTAAGGAAGTGAAAACAAAGAAAAATAATCTAGTTTAGTGTAAAGATCAAGGTGGACTACCTACTAAAGAAAAAGACGAATCAAAAATGAAGAAGCTTTAGGAATTCCAAGAGAATGTGTCATCTACATAGATAGAAAAGGAAAATCAAAAGTTAGTTCAAGTTGAGCTCAAAGAAAAGACCAAGGTGCCAGTTGAGGCTAGTTTTGAGGTGTGTATAGATACAAATAATCATCCTACTATTGTTGTATAAGTTTCACATGAAGAACATCAATTTTCAATGTATATTGATGAGGTATGTCATGAATATTTATTGTTTCCATGTATTTTCAATTTAATATTAAAATAAAATGAGAATATTATAGTGGATGAGCAAGTTGCTTCTCTTAAGTCTAAGAAAAAGAAGAAGAACTATCATTTTTAGATGACTAAGGAGAAGAAGGAATATGAGGAGTTGTGGGAAACTCCTAGTTTCACATTATTCAAGGATATTGTTGGTTATGGTGTCTCTATCTAGGATATAAAGAGACACTTGACAAGAAAGAGGAAGCATGGTGGATGTTAGTTGAGATTTGGTTGATGTTGAAAGACAAGAATACCATTTGATGATGTTTTTGGCTAAGGGGGAGCTAACTCAGTTAGATTGAGTGTCTTGAAGAAGATGTGCATGATGTTAGGGGGAAAATATGTGAAGATTCTTTAATCATGATATAACTGTGAAGATTTTTGATACAGTTTTGAATTCAAGAAGATTGATATAATGAGTTGATCAAACAAAGTCATGTTTTTTAACAAGGTATTAAATCTTCATGAATGAGAAAAGAGAGCTTGTGAGTTCTATAGGTAGATAGGTCTAAGGATTAGATAATCCCAAGTTTAGATTAGTGTATGTCAAACAATAGATGACATGAGATGGAGCTTGATGTTAGGGGGAGATTTCTAAGCTTTGTGAGCAGTTTGTCAAGTCAATGATCAAGTTGGCATATTTAGGAAGAGACCCTTTGCCATTAATGTCAAAAGGGGAGAAATATTATATTGAATGAATTCAAATTATTAATAATTAATTCTAAGGGTGTTTTTCCATCAATGAAAAAGGGAGAGATTGTTGAGCATGATCATTGATGTTTAGGTTATCATTGATGTCAAATAGAGCATGAGATACTAGTGCATTAATGACAAAGAAGTATTTGATATATTTATCATGTGGTCATGTTACATATACCATATGGGGTGTGATGAGTGCTTATATTTTTTATGAAAGTGAAATGAATTCATTAGAGTAGTAATTGAGTGTCTAGGTTCAAGTAGTCATCTTGATAGATAAGGCTAAGTGAGTAGATTTATGATGTCAGCATTTACACATGCAATAGTGTCAAAAATAAATGATCACATGGTGATTTTAAAGTTTAATCCTATTTTATATGGTCTAATTTTTAGGTCATGAAGTTATGTATAGCAAAATATATCATGGTGCAAAGTTGGCATTCTAGGTAGATTGCAGTGGTTTTTATACTTAGCCAGATTTATGATTTTGAAGATTTATGGTGATAATTTAATTGGGTGATGAATATATATGGTGAGAGATTAATTTAAAAAGATAAGGATATAACAATGATAATTATAATTTTTATATAGAGATCAACGATGATCATGAAGTCAATTAGTCAAAAATCATGAGAATGAATGTGATGAAGATATGTGTCACATTCATAGAGTTTGATTAGTAGATCAAAGATTGATGGAGTGAATTAAAAAATTTATAGAAATATAAATGTGTGAATTAGTCAATAATTCAAAAAAAATTCTTAGAAAGCATGCAGGGTTGCCAAGAAACAAAATTTCATTAAAGGCTAATTGTAGGGTACATAGAGGGCATGAGGGGATGCAAAGAGGATTGATCTTGAAAACAAAGATATACGATCAATGGTGAGTGATTAAAGTTAAATTTATGATGATATTAAGGAGATAAATGGATTGAAATTGATATATGTTTTAGGGATCATGAGATGATGTCACGTGTCTATAATATTTTCCTACCAGTGACCGTTGGTATTTGAAAATAACAAAGAAAAAAGGAGTACTGAGTATTTTGATTATATATTTTGATCTATAATGAATTTTAAGGTTATGTAAAATTAAAATTGTAAATTAATTGAAGATAAATCCAAAAAATATGATTAGAATATTTGAATGTTCATATAGTTACATATATTGAGCTCTAAAGTTGATTGTGTGTTTGACTGTGTTTTGCAAGTGACCAAAGAAGGATATTTGAGTTATTCTTGATAGTATTTTGAATTTTAAATATTAAATATAACCTGGAGAGTGTTATATAATACATGATGTATTTTTTTTGGATTTTTGAGGTTTTACCAATCCATATTCAATGTGAAAAATTGCTTAGAAGTTGACTGTGTTTTTTGAATGCATATTGAGTGACCATGTTGTAGGAATGAGTTGAAGGTGTTTTGGTAGAATTGAATAATAAAATGAATATTGAGATGTTATATAAGTATTTAAGGATTATTATAAATTATTTTATGTCATGATATTACCATGATCAAATATGGAGAGTCCAAAATTATAATTGTATTTTGACTATGTGTGACCAACCTGAGTGGTCATTTTGAGAGAGTTTTTCTTAGTGATTAGGTATTATATTGAAGTGTATAAAGAACATTAAGGAATTTTATAGGTCATAAATGGTTTATCCATGTGATATAATCATATTTATATATGAAAGACTTGAGTTTTTGACTCAATAGTTTGAGACAATGTTTTATGTGTATGAAGACCTGAAGAGCAAAGAGACCTAATTAGTAGGTTCAAGTGTTGAGTTGGTGTTCTAGGTGGAATTGACCCATATGAGAGTGATAAATGGGATATTTATGAAATTTTTTATGTGTTCAATTCATTTTTAAAGGATTAAGGTGGTCCAATTTGTCTCACATATAACATGTGAGTATGAAGGCCTAATTGTTTTAGGTCACACCCAGACCTAATGGTGGTTTGGGGGTAATGAAGTATTTTACAACATAATGAGTGTGTGGTTATTAAATGTAACATGTATGAGGACATATTTTAAATTTATTACAAGTATGGTAATCATCTTTGCTGAACAAGATGGGTTATACTAAGAAAGTGGTATAAATACAAGGCATTATTGGCCTATTTGTGCTTGTTGTGGAAGTGTAGATTCAAGTAGAGAGAACCTTTGAAAGAGAAGGTACATGTCATTAAGGAAAAATAAAGAGTGAAGAGGATTATTCATTCTTATTTAATCAAGTTTATTTATTAGGACACATAGGTCATTCAACCTAATGAGTCTAGAAGAGGCATTTTGAGCAAGTTAGTCCTAGAGGCAGCTTGAGAGAGATTGGAGGTGAAGAGTGAAGACAAAGTTGGTCATAATTAGTTGAAGATAAAAAATAGGTGTTTAATATTATATTTTAAATATATATGAGTGGGTGCTTATTTGGCTATGGGTTTGGTTCCTCCTTCTAAGATAAAGTTTACTAAAGGTCTAGTTATTGTGGGTGCTCAGCTAGATAGTGGCAGTAGCTCCTTATGGGATTGGTGTCTCATTGATCTAAGGGATGTGTATTTCTTGATAAATTGGTGATGGTATAAATGTTTGATCTTGTTATTATATATTTTATTCCATCTTAAACTATTTAATGGGTTTTATCCCCTAAGAGGGTTTCCCACATATATCATGTGTTTTATGCTTGATCTTGTTTTATCTTCCATGTTCATTGTTATGAATGATGTGTATGCTTCATAATTATATGTGTTGAATGGTTAAGGGTTTAAAGGGTTTGGAATTAGATTAAATATATATAATATTTAATGTACCCTACCTCTTAGTGATTGTACCTCTAACATTTAAAAGTGATATTCTAAAATTTTAGTCACTAAATTTTGTTTCTCTTCTAGTGACAATCATTGTTCTAACAAAGTATTTAGACTATCTTGATTAGTTTTTAAATAAAAGTGTATACACATTAGATAAGGTCTCCATTTATTGATTACATGAAGAATATAAATCACCTCTTCATCATAGATTGTCTTGATATATTTTTTACCTTGAGTTGACAAATCTCTAATGTAATGGGTCTTCCTTTTTGTATGAGTATTTCCCCCATGCCATAATCTGATGCATCACATTCAAAAACAAATGTTTTGTAAAAATCAAGGATCACCAAAACTAGAGCATTACACATAACCTCTTTCATATTCTTAAATGGCTTGGTAGTTGGTTTATTCAAATGGAAGGAATCTTTCTTCAAAATATATTTGAGTGGAAATGTTATGCTACAATATTTTTTTACAATTCTGTGATAGTACCATGTTAACCCCAACAATATATGAAGGTTCTTGAGATTCTTTGACACTTATCACTCCATAATAGCTTTGATATTTTTAGGGTTGAATTTGAATCCTTCATGTGAAATAATAAGACCCAAGTACTCCACCTCCTAGAATCCAAAATCACATTTGGAAGGTTTTTCATAAAGTTGATTTAGAACTAAAAATACATGTTTCACATGATTCTAATTTTATTCCCATGTTTTGTTGTATATTATGATGTCTTCAAAAACAACAACATAAAATTACTTTAAAAAACCTAAAAATAGTATTAATCAAAATCTAAAATTTAGATAGTGAATTTGTGAGACCAAAAGGCATGCCCATAAACTCATAATGGCCATCATGAGTTTTGAATGTTGTTTTATGGATATCCTCATCTATGATCCAAATTTGATGATACCCAAAACAAATATCTAGTTTTATAAAATAAACAACACAATGCATTTAATCTAACAAATCATCAATTATTGGAATAGGGAACTTAGCTTTGGTGGTGTACTTATTGAGTCATTTGTAGTTAGGGAACATCCTCCAAGTGTCATCATTCTTTTGTACCATAACCACTGGGGATGAATATTCACTTTGGCTATCACAAATAATACATGCCTCCAACATATCATGTACCATATTTTCAATTTAAATTTTGTAGGCATATGGATACATGTATGGTTTGATGTTTCGTGGTGTATTACCTAGAATCAATCTTATAACATGATCACATCTCTACTTGGTGTTAGGCCTTTTGGGATTACCTAAAATATGTTTGGTGTTCATAAAGAATGATTTTTAAATTGGGATGTGTAGACACATTTTTTGGCTAAACTTATCTGGATAAAAATCATGCTAAAAATCCTTCAACCCCTATTTTAATAATTTTCATCATTTGATGTTAATTAGCTAATTGAGGAGACTTTTCCTTTAATCCATGTAGTTCAAATGTCTTCTGTTAGAATAAAAGGACCTTAATTTAGAATAAAAGGACATAAACAGTTGGAAATTTATCTCTATTGTGCCCAAAGTTGTGAGCCATTTTACTCTAAAAATAATGTCAGCCCCACCCATGGGATTATCAAACTTAGGATAATTAATTAGGTAGTGCCCAATGGTAATATTAATAGTAGGATATTTTCTAAAATAGTTAATTGTGCCACCATCCACAATCATAACTTGAAATTCTAGAGCTAGATAAATAAAATAGTTCAAATGAGTAGCCAAATTACTATTTGTGAAATTATGTGTACTTGTTGAGTCAATCAAAATGGTCACCTTATGTTTCTAGAGTAAGCCCACCACCTTAAGAGTGTTTAGAATAATTATACCAAAAAGGGCATGGCATGATATAGTAGGGTGAGCATCTTTAGATTTATCCTTTGAGTCTTTCATACCCTTATTTGAGGCCTCATAACTATCCTCATATTTATACTATCCTTTAATGTAGAATAACTTATTTTTGGAACATTTATGTCCTTTAACCAATTTGTTATCATAGATAAAATATATCCCTTTGGCATAGTTCTCTTCAATTTTATAAGGGGCCAATATTATAGGTTTTGGAAATGATGGTGTTGTGAAATTGTGTTCACAACCATGAGTAAAATCCCTTATTTTGACCAAAAAGTTTTACTTTACCTAGCATATGAAGATTATGGATTCATATACATGTTGGATTAAAATATAACCTCAAGTTGGATGTTATCCTTGAGCCCATCAAGAACATGCCAATACTATTTTTATCATTGATGCCATCCATGTGTAAGGATAGATATAGAATTTCTAAATATAATACTTAATAATAAATGTTTGCCACAATTTTTTTTTATCTAACTGAAGTAGTTTTTATAGATGTTTTTACAATAGTGTATCTATAACTCCTCAATGAACACTAACCAAATTGTAAGAGTGACCTTTTTTGTATTTTGAATGCAAAACCACCTATACCAAATGAATTTATTAGGTTATAGATAGAGATAAATGATGATCACATTCTACTGACATGAGATCTAATGTAGTTCGAATAATTTTTTGATTTGATTAATATAAATGAGTGGGTCCTTACCATCAAACTTTTGTACTTCTACTTTTGACAGCATGTGCTTCAAAATAGTAATAGATTTTTTATTATTCATAATAGGTGAACTCATTTAGAGTGATGGAATATTATTTTTCAAAAGATAAGATACAATAGATGTCAACTAAGCACTCATAAATGACAAATGATCCTTCATAGAATCCATTTCCCTTTTTACTACATCAAAATTATCCCTTCTCACCATGATTTATATATTTGATTAAATTTGTTGAATTGACTTAGACATTGATGGATCTAAATTTATGGACTCCATGTCATTTTTGTGAGGAGTTTTTGGATTTATTTGATCTTTCCACATTTGTGAATGTTAAGACTGCCCATGCACAAACTATAGGATGGAGGGTCTCAGGCCTAAAAAAGTGTACCAGTATATTATACTATTATGATCATCTCAATGAGATGAATCTAATGAATTTTAATTTTCACAAGGGTGTGAAAAAATACAAAACTTCAAATAAGACTGTAGTGTAGTAGAAATTAAATTTTTCTTGGATCAGAAGTTATGTTCTTTTATCCTTCATCTCTTTAGATTTAAAAAAAACCATATTTAAAAATAATGCCATATAAACTAGAAAAAAATGATGTTATGATACCACATGTAATGAAATTAGTTAGATGTTTCATAATAAGGAAATAATATATCATAAAATTGAGAGTAGAATAATTAGATCTACAATAATGATTACAAAAGTAGCTAAACCCTTGATAATTACGACTGATCCACTTTGAGAGGGGAACCTCTAAAATAATGAAAAAAAATAAAAATTTATAATATAATTATAGAATAACCACCACCTCCTATATATACTCTAATTAGCCATGGTTATTCCATATGTTGACTAAACTATAACATAGAGAATGCAATGAGATAATATGAAATTTATGTAAGCCACAAGATGACCACACATGTCCATAAAGGTATAGTAGGTTAAGGGTGTATAAATTATATTAAATGGTTATGAAATTATAAAAAATGAGTTTAATAATGGACCATTCTTCATTCATGATATCATATTGGGGAAAACAAATGGAATTAAGAATAAAAATGGTTTTAATACAAATATTTGTATTTTGAAATTTATTAATAGTTGTAAACGTTTTAAAATGGATTTAACTTGCATTAATATGAGTATCAAATGATATGATGATATTACAAGGAAACTACTTAGAGGAATTACCTTACCTATTTTAAATGGTCCTAAAACTCTTTTATTTTTTTCATTTATTATTAGATAATGGGGTTGTGGACACCTAAATTTCACTATTTAGTGTCAAAATTAAATTTGATATGCTAACCCTTCACCATCCCCAATTTAAATTCATATTAACATTATTTTCATCCACCTTTTGAATAATTAAATAGTTAATAATTAATTAATTAATTAAATTATGTACACCTATGTCTTCCAAAATTAATTTAAAAAATAGATTATCTACCTATTTCATACATCCTCCATGTTTGTCTCAAAAAATGTCGACTCATCTAACCACCTTCCTCAACTTTTCTAACAATTTCATGAGTCATATTAGAAATTTTCAACTATCTTGTGAGTCATCCCTTAAAATTTTTGACTCATTTATGCTAAGTTAATATACTACCAACTAACTCTCCTCCTTATTATCAACACATGGGAATTAGTCATCATCCATTGGGATGAGGAATCAAATCTAACCATTTAATATTATTATAATTCAACAAATTTATATTATTCTCAACCGTTCATCTCCTCACCCTCAAGCCTATAAATTGATGTGTAATTCTCTACTTAAATCATCCATTTTAAATCTATCAAATTATAATTACAAATCCATTGAGATCAAAATCAATTTTCAACCACAAAATACCTAATTCCCTTTGTTTTAAGAAGATTTGATCACCCACATCAAATAATAAAAATAAAACCTACCATTGATCACACAATGGAGAAGGTGGTGAACATAAATTTCATAATTTTTAATTATTTCATTAGTTAACTTAATGTTAGTGTTGTTTCTCTATCCTGAGGTTAGTGTAGTTTAGGATGGATTGAATTCCATGTTATCTTCTTAGTTTACATTCTAAATTTCACACTATGCATTTTGGAAATCCCGATAGGACCATTCCCTCATCTTTCATATCATATGAGCATTTAGGAAGTTATTTAAATTACTTTTTAATTGATTTTATTGTGCACATTGTAGAGTAAGATTACAAGATGTCTCGGTCCATTCATTAGTCAAGAAAACATCTATAAATAAGAATATAGAAACTAAAAAAACAAGATTGCCTAAAAATGGTGGTCTTGGCCCTCTTATTTATATCTTTTCAATATTTTTTAGAATCAACCATGACTGTCCATATTGAAATCAAGATGTGTGGCCATGGATTAATTCAATTTTAGAGGGACATCCATAAATATGCCCATTAATATTTGAAATAATGGGGCATTGATGAGGTATAAGAGGGCTTAATCCTGGTATTTATTATATTTATGGTTTATGGATGCCACTCCATGTTAGGGTGTGGAGCTAAAAGCTTCACCTAAGGCAAACAGGGAGGTTTTCAGAGCTTGACAGTCACCGGCATCAGCAGGCCAAAATTGATGTTGGTCAAGGGACAGTGTAAGGGAAACAGGCATTGACAGGAGATCGGCCGACGTCAGTCACCTTTAGTTAGGCAGGGACCGACGTCAGTTGGCTGTGGCGGTCAGAATTGCTGTTGACAAATAGTAAGTTAAGTGAACACATTGTTTGCATGATGAAGACCAGTTAGAGTCTTGAGCCGCAAGTCTAATCAGTGTATGCATGAGATATATATAATAGACTCATGGGCTATATTATTAAGTTTTAAACTTGTAGAACCCAAGTGTAGAGCTTGGAGAGTTCTTCCCATGGTGGAATCAAGTAGGATTCCCCATGTATGTAAGATTAGGTTTGATATGCAGGGTGTTGCAGGATCATGGTGGAGATCTACATGTGTTAAGTAAGATCAAGTTGATCTGCAAGGATGTGTGTATGTGAGGGTCAGAACAGGATCAGTGGGGGAGCAAGATCAAGGTGACAACAATACATCAGGAGCAGGATCATGGTGAGATCTACTTGGAGTACCAGTTCATACTCAGTTGTACTGAGAGTACAATGGGGTAAACAACAGCTTGTGTTAGTTTTTAGTTGTGACCTATGAGAGAAGATTACTTGGAGCCCTTGAGGAGGAAGCCTCACAAAGGTGGAAGAAGAGTGTGATCTCTTTATTGTAATTTCCTTTGTAATGAGTTGAATACAATTGTGTGTTACCTCTCATATTCTGTGTGTTTTCTCATTGATAGTTATTTGTTCTTATGGTTATTTCTGCATGTTTAAGTTGTTTATACAAAGGTAATCATGTATGATCTTAATTCTGACAAGTTGTGTCAGAGCTTTGGGGAACTTAGGTCCTACAAGGGAAACCCGCATCGATAGGAGATCAGCTGGCATCGGTCACCTCCAGTCAGGCAGGGACTGATGTTAGTCACCTATGGCAGTCAAAACTGTTGTTGACAAATAGTCAGTTAAGTGAATGTGTTGTTGGCATGATGAAGACCAGTTAGAGTCTTGAGCTGAAAGTCTAATCAGTGTATGCATGACATCTATATAATAGACTCATGGGCTATATTGTTAAGTGTTGAACTTGTAGAACCCAAGTGTAGAGCTTGGAGAGTTCTTCCCATGGTGGAATCAAGTAGGATTCCCCATGTATGTAAGATCAGGTTTGATATGCAGGGTGTTGCAGGATCATGGTGGATATCTATATGTGTTAAGTAAGATTAGGTTGGTCTGTAGGGATGTGTGTATGCGAGGGTTAGAATAGGATCAGTGGGGGAGCAAGATCAAGGTGACAGCAATACATCAGGAGCAGGATCATGGTGAGATCTACTTGGAGTATTGGTTCGTACTCGGTTGTACTGAGAGTATAATGAGGTGAACAATAGCTTGTGTTAGTTATTAGTTGTGACCTATGAGAGAAGATTACTCAGGTGGGAAGAGTACTTGGAGCCCTTGAGGAGGAAGTCTCACAGAGGTGGAAGAAGAGTGTGATCTCTTTATTGTAATTTCCTTTGTAATGAGTTGAATACAATTGTGTGTTTCCTCTCATATTCTATGTGTTTTCTCATTGATAGTTATTTTTTCTTTTGGGTATTTCCACATGTTTAAGTTGCTTATACAAAGGTAATCATGTGTGCTCTTAATTCTGACAAGTTGTGTCAGAGCTTTGGGGAACTTAGGTCCTATCAAATGGTATCAGAGCGAGGTTGGATGTTCTTAGAGCGAGTTTGACTAACAGATGGCCCAGATCTGGTTAGTGGTTTGTTGATTATAGGTCATTCATAGGGTTTTTGATTGAGTGGGAGTATAGCAATGGCAGAAGAAGGTAAGCTGAGGATGATGAAATTTAGGCACAGGATTAACACCACAAAGAGTGTGATGGGTTGTCTTCAAGTGGGAGCTTGAAGAGGAATACAAGCCAGGATGTAGATTAGATAGAGTACTGGTATGGGTACAGGTGCAGCTATTTATCTCCAAGTGAGATATTATTAGGGTGTGGAGCTAAAAGCTTTACCTAAGGCAAATAGGGAGGTTTTTAGAGCTTGATAGTCACCGGCGTCGGCAGGCCAAAACCGACGTCAGTCAAGGGATAGTGTAAGGGAAACCATCATCGATAGGAGATTAGCCGGTGCTGGTCACCTCTAGTCAGGTAGGGACCGACATCGGTCGCCTGTGGCAGTCAAAACTACTATTGACGAATAGTCAGTTAAGTGAATGCATTGTTTGCATGATGAAGACCAGTTAGAGTCTTGAGCCACAAGTCTAATCAGTGTATACATGAGATCTATATAATAGACTCATGGGCTATATTGTTAAGTGTTGAACTTGTAGAACCCAAGTGTAGATCTTGGAGAGTTCTTCCCATGGTGGAATCAAGTAGGATTCCCCATGTATGTAAGATCAGGTTTGATATGCAGGGTGTTGCAGGATCATTGTGGAGATCTACATGTGTTAAGTAAGATCAAGTTGGTCTGCAGGGATGTGTGTATGCGAGGGTCAGAACAAGATCAGCGAGGGAGCAAGATCAAGGTGACAACAATACATCAGGAGTAGGATCATGGTGAGATCTACCTGGAGTATCGATTTGTACTCGATTATACTGAGAGTATAATGATGTGAACAACAGCTTGTGTTAGTTGTTAGTCGTGACCTATGAGAGAAGATTACTCAAGTAGGAAGATTAGTTGGATCCCTTAAGGAGGAAGCCTCACAGAGGTGGAAGAAGAGTGTGATCTCTTTATTGTAATTTCCTTTGTAATGAGTTGAATATAATTATGTGTTGCCTCTCATATTTTGTGTATTTTCTCATTGATAGTTATTTGTTCTTATGGTTATTTCTGCATGTTTAAGTTGCTTATACAAAGGTAATCATGTGTGTTCTTAATTCTGACAAGTTGTGTCAGAGCTTTGGGGAACTTAGGTCCTGCAAAGGAAACCGGAATCGGCAGGAGATCGGTCGGTGTCAGTCACCTCCAATCAGGCAGGGACCGACGTCGGTCACCTGTGGCAGTCAAAACTGCTATTGACAAATAGTCAGTTAAGTGAATGCATTGTTTGCATGATGAAGACCAGTTAGAATCTTGAGCCATAAGTCTAATTAGTGTATGCATGAGATCTATATAATAGACTCATGGGTTGTATTGTTAAGTGTTGAACTTGTAGAACCCAAGTGTAGAGCTTGGAGAGTTCTTCCCATGGTAGAATCAAGTAGGATTCCCCATATATATAAGATCAGGTTTGATATCTAGGGTGTTGCAGGATCATGGTGGAGATCTACATGTGTTAAGTAAGATTAGGTTGGTCTGCAAGGATGTGTGTATGCGAGGGTCAGAACAGGATCGATAGGGGAGCAAGATCAAGGTGACAACAATACATCAGGAGCAGGATCATGGTGAGATCTACTTGGAGTACTGATTCATACTCAGTTGTACTGAGAGTACAATGAGGTGAACAATAGCTTGTGTTAGTTGTTAGTTGTGACCTATGAGAGAAGATTACTCAGGTGGGAAGATTACTTGGAACCCTTGAGGAGGAAGCCTCACAGAGGTAGAATAAGAGTGCGATATCTTTATTGTAATTTCCTTTGTAATGAGTTGAATATAATTGTGTGTTACCTCTCATATTCTGTATGTTTTCTCATTGATAGTTATTTGTTCTTCTGGTTATTTCTGTATGTTTAAGTTGCTTATACAAAGGTAATCATGTGTGTTCTTAATTCTGACAAGTTGTGTCAGAGCTTTGGGGAACTTATGTCCTATCACTCCATTGATGATGTCATGGGATGATGAAAAATTAAATAATGAATTTTTAGTAAATATATATTCAATAACTTTCATGGAATTTTCACTTAGGCTCTTGATTTGGTTTAATTTGCCTAAGTGGCTTTGATTAATTTTTTGAAATTCTTTGGAAAATTACTGCACACTTAATCAAATTGATCAAAAATACCATGTTACAAAGCCATAATTTAAATAGAGTATAATCAAAATAAGGTGTCATTTGTATACAGAATAATACCCCAGTTAGGGTATTATGTATGTGAATAACACATACACATGATGTGTGCTATCGAATTAGAAGAATTCAATGGTCTAGAGTGTCATTTTTCATGGTGTTAATTTGACTAAAAGTTATTTAAAAAAAAATATTAATCACATAAATTACATTCCCCAATTCAAAGATACATTATCCTAAATTGGCAATTGTAGACAAGTTTGAATGATTTAGCATGTTTTAGTGATTTTAGCCCAAATTGTGCATTGTTCTAAGATATTGATTAAATTGAAAATTTCAACATAATAATGATATAAATTTTATGTATACACATATGTGTTTAAAATTTATTCTCAAAATTTCTATTTACAGTTATAGATTTATTTTGTACATTAACCTGCATAACAACAAAATCAAAGACAATTGTAGTGAATTCATTGGGACAAACTAAAAATAAATTTATGTGTAAATTTTACTCATATTTTAATATTTTTTTCCATATTATGACTATTTATGTACATTTTTGATTTCCTAACCCCATTTTATTTAGTTTTGATCACTATTTTTACTTATATTTTCTATTTTGATGCATTTCTACAGATAAACAAAATCATTCTAGGTAATAACAAAACCATCTAAAGAAATGTAGTTGTAAATTTATCTCATCATGGATTTTTGATCTCATTAAGGAGAATTATAATTATGTTCCTATTAAGAAAGGTAAAATCTTACTCCATTTTGAACAAATTCTAGCCTTAAATTGGAAAATAGATTCCTCTAATTTAGGTAAACTAGACCCTAAGGATGGAATATGGAAAATAATGAAGTGAAAAAATCCCCCTAAGGGATGGATGAAGATAAATTTTGATGGAGATTCTAAAGGTAACCTGGGTCCAGTGGTTGACGGTGGAATCATCAGAGATCATAAGGGTAATTTGATTGTTGCTTATGTTGGAGACATGGGAGTGAGGTCAAACCATAATGCAAAAGATCTGGTAGTGTTATGGGGGATTAAATTGGAAAAGAAATTGAGTGTGAAAACTTTTCTGGTGGTGGGAGACTCTCTAAATATTGTGAACTATTGTTTAGGGAAAAATGTGATTAGTTGATCTATCAAATAAGTATTAGAGGAATCTAAAGACATGTTGGACTCTTTTCATTAGGTTACCATTCAACACACTTATAGGGAAGGGAATGGTATAAAAGACTCTGTCACCAACAAAGGAGTGAATAATTTGGGTCTTATGACTTGGATGGGATATGATAATCTCCCTAGGGAGTTGATTCTAAAGATTAAAGATGAAGGAAATCATAATGTTCCTAACCTTAGTTTTAGTGGTGAAGCCTTTAATATCTAGAGGTTTCTTTTATGGATCTAAATTTATTTGAGGACTCATATGGTTTATTTTCATTCTTTGAGGTCTAAAGGAGAATATTTAATATACCTTGAAACATCTTCTAGATTACCAAAGAACTAAATACTCTTGCACTTTCTTGTGGCTTGATTCGGTGAAGTCCAATATCAAGAAAAGATGTAGTGGCCGTAAGGATAGAACCATGGTTATACCTAATAGAATTAAACTAAAATTACAACATGAAGTTATAAAAAATGAAATAGTATGGGCATCGCTACAAGTGGGAGGTTTTGCTGGATTTATGGAGAAGATTGAAGGTTTTGTTAGACATTTCTCTATCTTTTTTGCAAAATCTTAGGAGGATAGAGTATATTAAATAAATGGAGTTACCATAGATATAATAGATTAACTCATTTATCATGTGATCAAGTTGGTGATTGAGGAAACAAAGATCTACTATACACTGAGGGATTTCAAAATAGACAAAGAGGCATTTCTTGAGAAGGGAGAACAACTGGAATAACTTCACAATGGTTTTGATTGGGAATCCTTGCCCAAGCCATATTCAAAGATTAAATTTCATATAATGTAGTATGTTACCTTGTAAGTTAGGTATAATTTAGTTAGAGTATCTTTATTTAGAATGTTGAATTACTTCAAACATGGTGTGCCATTAGTCTTCCATTTTTTATTTTAAAATCCATGGAAGTGTTGATTATGATGTTTAAACATGGAAAATACTCAAATCATAGATATGAGGGAGTGATATACATCATTTTAAAATATTTTAAGGGCATGAATTAGATCAACCTAGGCATGTACCAGCCCTAGAAGGAAAATATAGAGGAGCTAGTTTTGATAGAATACCCTTGGAGTCCAAGCAGGGTTACTAAAAAGACCATGAACACTAAGAAACTTGTGGTGAATAGAATTAAGAGGGATAAAGGAAATAATTAAAATACATAGGAAAACATTAAAAAAATATTACATAGTTCTTCTAAGCTTTTAGGTTCTAGTCAGGGGAAATAGGGACTTTAAGACATGCATAGTAAAGAAGGAGATTCCATAGGGGATTTTATTGATGTTGAAGAAGGCAGTGAAGATCCAAGGGAGTTTCAAAAATAAGTGGAATAGTGAATCAAATTGAATCATAATCTAATATATGAAAATATGAATAGGGAGCCTAATTATGTCCTCATGAATAAAGGGGAGGCTTCTCAGAACAAGCATCTAAAGGATTAGAATGAGGCCTTTAACAATTTGGTTACCTCACTCAAAGGAAAGGAGAACTCAAATAATAGATTGGAATATCTCTACCTTCAAAAGTATATCATGAAATGGTTTATGCAAGAGATCACAAAGCTGAAAGGTAAGGTGAACTCTATGCAGTAGTAAAGCACAAGGATGAGTCAAAAAATTTAGTAAGGGAGGAGGATCAACATTATGGATTTTATTTTTTAGGGTGGAGATTTTAGAATAGGATAATGAGAAACTCCATAATAACATTATTTTTTTAGCGAATTGTATCAAATCTACTATGTCTAAGGGCATACAAAATGTTGAAAACCTATGATCTCACCTTAGTGAGATTTTTGAGCCCTGTGTCAGTGGAAAAGAAAAGGGTAAGAAGGGGTAGATTAATGGATCTCAATATGGCATGGACCGAGAAAAATTATTGCTCCAAATAAACACAGACCTTTAAAATATGAAATCTTATTGGAAGGATGTTTCTGGTAGTTTAGATTTATACTTGTTTCTTTGGTGGTTCTTATTTTGTTTTGGAGCTATGTTTTAGCTATATCTAGGCCTATTTGGCCCTATTTCTTGTTTTGGTCATTTTTTTTACCTTGATTCCTTTTGTGTTTGTACTTTTATTATGTCTTGAGGACCCTAGTTCAAAAAAATCCCCCCTTTAACTTGAAAAAACAAAACTATCTAAAGAAATAACTAAATTGTCAAATGAAATAAGGAAATCATAAAATGAAACAATGAAAATATTCTAGAAAATAAACAAATTATCAAAATAAATAATGAAATTATTTAGAATAATGAATTTTTTTTATTAAGGTAACCCCACTTTTGAACTAGTGTGGAATCTATCCTAGACACATCAGGAGGTTTGGGTCTCCCTCTATCATAAACAAGAGGTCCATAATTTTCACTTTTCAATTGGTGTGAAAATTTATAAGTATTTACTTTATATTTTATATTTATATTTTCTATAGATTCCATCTACTAAATAATTCTCTATTTTCTATGATTGTGTAATACTGAAATCATTCTAGAGGCTAACATTTTCTATTTTTCCTCCATTTTTTGTTGTCTTTTTTGGCTAGTCCAATATTTAAACAAACAAAGAAACCCAAAACCCATTTTATTTTTTCTAATCTATTTTATTCTATTTTTAGATTTGGACTAAATTTTTCATTTCATTTTTAAGACAATCATTTCAACATTTATTTTCTATAGTAATTATCTCACATTTTTAATTTAGTGTTAATTAACCTTCCTTTTTCATTTCAAGTACTTTTCTTCTATGTATTACAAGATTGTGTATTATCTTTCCTTGGTGTCACCTTGATGACAATACTTGGGAATAGAAAATAAGCTTGTAAATTTTATGTTACCCAAGTTATGTTTATGTTTATGATCTTTGCTAAGAATCACATTGATGATGATACCTAGGATAATAGACAAGCATTAACTTCTTTATTTTTCTCTTTCTAAGGGTTCTATTAACTAGGTATTTCACCATCATGAAGTAATTGAAACCCCATGTACTAATGAGGTATATAAATAAAATTTCAATTCTTTCAAATGCATAAGTGGTGTTATGTTTTAATCACATCTTATTATGAGTGACTTCTATGCTATAATACTTAGGGTTTCAATAGTTTTGTTGAAGTTTAATTTTTTTGATATTAACCTACTTAGATAGTATAGCTAAGTTGGGAACACTTGTACTAGACACATTTGTGTGTATTTATTAAATAAAATTCTTATATATTATTGTGCTTCACACACTGAAAGGTATTTAGAGGACTTCTCTTAGTTAATATTGTGAAAACTTTAACCCTATGTGTGGCATTTTTCCATTCAAATTTAGTGTATCATTTAGCAGTTAACATTGAGAAGTTACTTGCCATGTACCCATGACACTAGTTTTAGTGGATTATGGGAATGACACTTAATTCATATTTATTGATTTGAAATATTGGTTTGACATTATTTAATTTGAAATCAAGTAGTAAGAAAAGCCTAAAAGTTATTTAAGTCATTTATCCTAGTTTTATACCTTTTTGTGAATTGCATGTTTTATAAATTAGGAGCTTATTTTTTTATTCCTTTTGAAAGCCACGTGTTGAAACTATTTTTATTAAAAACATAAATTTGAGTTTTAAAACTGAGCTAAAATCATATCTAAATTTCTAAAATCAAAGTCTAATGTAAAAAGCTCAAAAAATTCTTGTCAATCATATTACTTTTAAGTCTTGGTATTTCATATTTTTATTTTCTTTAGTCAAGCCTTTTAAACAATATCGCCTATCAAAAGGCACATTTCTATGTTGAACAACCCTAGGTTGAGGGAATATCCTTTTAGTAATGACACTTTTAACTTTAGTAACCAAGATCATCATGTTGAGATTCATGAAATTGATGACAATGAGGAATAAGAGGGACCTTAACATGAGTACAATAGCCCAAGAGACATCTTACCAGTTTCTCAAATCACTGAATATATCTTATCCAACAATAATGAGGTCTTGTTTCATGATTTGAGTGTTGGGGTTAAGTTCCTCCTAATTTTCCATTTCAAAATTTACATCATTTGATTTATAGGTATGAAGCAACATCCCCCATCTAAGATCAAGCTACATCTCATAACTCCTTAGGGAATATAAAAATCATCATAAGTCCAACCAATCCCAATTCCAATGTCTACAAAGACAAAGAAAAAATATCTTAATTGAGGAAACTTACGAATGAATCCATGTGTTTTTTTAGTAAAGCTCATGTCTAATAATTAAATCAGGGGATTACCAATATTCAATCCAACAAAATAAAAAATCCCTTATTAAATGAATCCATGAATAAAAATACAAATACTCCTAGTATTAAAAAAGATTAACTCAAACCAACTTGAATTCATATGCATATGTGATTTCACCCATTATTAATCCCAATCCAAACCAGAGTTTGAATATCATTACAAACTCACGAATTCATGATACAACAAATCAAAATCTAAGTTAAATGTTCATTCAATTTATCCTATCCATCAAATCAATCTAAATCTAAATTTCAACATTAATTCAAATTCATAAATAAGTAATCAAAGGTGAATGTTTGGTGGCCAAGAAATTGGTTGTTTATTCAGAATTAGACTAGTCAGTCTCTTCTCAAGTTCTTTTTTTTCCTAGGTCTTTTGGATGAATTTAGTGTTTTTTTTAGTGGAAGGGTGTTTCTAGTTGAGGTTTTTTTTGCTTCTTTAGGTTTTGTTGCTTTATCATGACTATATTTTAGTTTATGTTATATGGGAATGGGACCCTGTAACCTAGTTTTAACCAATCTAATAAAAAATAAATCAACAATCAACATCAAAATCCATACTTAAATCCATATTTTAATTCAAAAATCAATCCATAATTGAGGAAATTTCTCCATATTTATTTGACATTAAAAACATGATGACATCGTTTACCACACTTTTTGAACTTTCTAAGTTTGGTAAATACAAAGGTAGGGGATATCATAAGGAACATCTTAAATATTTTAATATAAAATGTGTAGATGTTCCCTAAAATAATAAATATCTATTAATAATCTTTCCATGTATTCTAGGGTGGCAAGCCCTAGAATGGTTTCTTCACTTACCTAAATGATCAATCACTACTTATGAAGACTTATGTAAAATATTTATGCACCATTTTTTTTATAATGTTGAATAGGAGTTGACCATGTTAGACCTATATAATACCAAACAATGAAATAGTGAAAATTTTGCCTCTTTCTTGCAAATATGATGGTGATTAGCAAGCCATTTTTCATGGTCCCCACTTAAGAAACAACTGATTGAAATATTTAAAAATAATACTAATTTAAATTTATCTCATCAATTACAAATCCATTATCCCACAAAATTTGAAAAAATCATAGATAAGGGAGTTTAAATTGAAATAAGTTTAATTTCCAAGGATGTCAATAAAATTTTCAAATAGGATAATAATTCTTCAAATAAAATGGAAAAAATTGAAATTATTTTCAAAGAAAGAAAATGTTGTAGGTGATAGTGTAATTGATGTGAAATAAGTGAAAAACACCTAACCAATCAATAACATCACCATTATAAGTTTCCAATCAAGATAAGAAAATTGAAAACATAAATTCACTCATTTAGGAGAACCCTATGATGTGGTATTTCAAAACTTGGTTGTTGCGAACATGATCATCTTACCAAATACAAAACCATTTGAAGATAATCTTCCTAAACTTGAGCAGTACTTAAAGAATGAATACTATGAATACCATAAGATCAAGTGACATTAAAAAAATAGTTGCATGAGACTTAAACATTGCATTTAAGACCTCATTGATTGTGAGGACATTCTTATTAAAAATTAATTTTCATCATGAAATAATAAAAAATTAGGTATATAAAAAGATCCATTTATCAAATATGAGAAAGGAAATAATAAACAAAGTAAATATAAAACCCAAACCAACAACATCAATCAAGATAATCACCCTTTTGACTCTATAGTAAATTATATTTTATATATGAGTCATCATGTTTATTTTATCAAATTTAAATCCCAAGATTGTTCCATTGAAACAAGGCACATCAAGATCACCATACCAAGTTGTTCTTCACTACCAAATTGAGAGAAAGTACAACATTCTAGAGTAACTTTAGAATACACTAGCTCATATATCCATCATAGAGATTCTCAAAACCTACCCTATATATGCATATTTTATAAAACCCTTGAAGGGTCTGAATACCCTCAAGGAATCAACCCATCTAATTCTCAAGCATTAGTTGGAAACTTATCCACAAACAATAAATTTGCATTTGATCATTCCAATGTATCACCTATGGGATCCACACATAATTTACCCTTATATATAAAATTCATTATCTTTAGGCACATAGTAAAAATCGTACTTATAGATAATGGATCAACCTTGAATTAATGTACATTGAGATTAATAAATGTTTTGGGATATTTAACAACATCATTATAACCTAACATTATTACCATCAAAACATATGATAAAAATAAGCGTGAATCAATGGGAACTATTTATCCTCTTATGATGGGTCCTATCATTTAAAAAACTTTAGTCCGCATATTGACTTATACCTTCCATATAATCTACTCCTTGGATGTCCATGGATCCATACCATGAATATTTTTCCGTCTACCCTACACCAATGTTTGAATTTTTACCATGATATAATGAAAGTAAATACACTTGGTGATCCTAAACCCTTCCAATATTAAAAATTATTAGAAGGATGATATCGATAATCCAATTATCTCCTAGTTACTAAAGACACTTATGCACCTAATGAGGAATCACCAAAACTATCTAATTACATTCATCTATATGAGTTACTTCAAACATTCAAAAATATACCATATGCAAGTCAAACATCCAAAAGTCAACTATATATAAGTATCCCTCCTAATTCATAATCCACACCATATCCTCAATATATGTTTTCCATTATGGATAAAGGGATGGGTGAATATGAAATTGATGATGCTTATTACTTAGGAAAAATCCACATGTCTCATAGTAATCCAGACATGCCCCACTATAGAAAGGATACTCAAGTGGTTCATAACTTTAAAAAAACATTATTTTTAGAAGGTTATTTCCTTTTTGATAGACAAACCAAATATTCAAAATCTTATTTGATTTATTCTGATGAAAAAGTCACATGTTTCCTAAACAATTAATACCTTGTTACTAAGTCCATAATGTGTAACATAGTGAACTAAAAAGGAAAGGGACTTTGTATTCATGAACAAGGTACATTAGAACCAATAAGTTTTAAACCACATGAAGTGGTACATTGTATTGGATTTAAATAAATTAATGTGAGTACTCATGTTTACATTAATGGTCCTTCTAGTGAGTCTAAGGAAGTCTCTTTAGACACTAAAATAAGTTCCACCTATAAATAATTTATAAATATTACCATTAATAACATATTCCATGATAACTCCATTCTAATTCTTGAGCTTACCTATATAAATTATATTAAATTGGACCAACAATCATCACTTATGCTTGATCATTTACAAAATGATGAGGAAATATATACATTTTTTATTACTAGAGATCACATCCTTGTAAGGGACCAAAAAAAGTTATTTTTAATTCAGTTGGATGATTATACATACTTTGGGGAGATTTTAAATTCACATCAACAACACCATATCAATACATAAACAACCTCTACACTTTCAAAAACAACTTCAAATCATGAATAAACTGAAGGGTAATTCAATATTCCTCTACCTCCTGCAAAGTATCAAGAAGAATATACTCTCTTAATTAAAAATATTATTGAGGTTAGCATCAAAACAAAGGAAAATATAAAATTTTAAAACTTATTTCATCATTATATAAGAGGAACAAAACACTTTCACACTCTTAATCAAATAATTCTCAAGAGTGTTTTCATGGTCAAATGTTAATATGCCAAGTTTATATCCATCACTAGTGTATAATATTTTTATCCACAAGGATGTCAAAATAGTAAAGAAAATACTTATAAAGATGCATCCCAAAGTAACATTACTTGTGAAATAGGAATTGAAAAATAAATTAGAGGTTGGTTTCATACATCTTATTGACTATTCTAAATGGATATCTAACATTGTAATAGTATTAAATAAATGATCAAGAATATGGGTATGTAGATATTTTATGGACATCGATAACTCATGTCTAAAAGATGATTTTTTATTTCCAAACATTGACATGATTGTATAATCCACCACAATTCATGAGATTTTTACTTTATGGATGGTTTTTTGAGGTATAATAAAATTAAAATAGCTCCTTAAGACCAACCCAAGATAGCATTTATAACATCTTGGGAAATTTTCTATTATCATGTAATGCCTTTTTGCCTTAAGAACACTAGAGCTACCTATCAATGATCAATGATGGTCATATTCCAAAATATGATTCATGACATCATGGAAGATAATGTATATGATATATTGTTTAAATCAAAGATTATATTAAAACATCCCAAGGTCTTCCTAAAAATATTTGAAATAATAAGAGAGTATAAGCTCTATTTAGATGCAAATAAGTGTTTATTCATGTTTAATTCATGGAAGTTGTTAGGATTCATAGTATCACATCAAGGAATCAAGGTCAATATTCAAAAGTTACAACAATCATGGACATGTATCCACCAAAAAATATGAAACATCTCCATAGTTTTTAAGGAAAATTTCAAGCAATCCAAAGATTCATTTCATAGATTTCATACATATGTCACCTCTTTACATGTATACTTAATAAAGACACTCATTTTCATTATAATGAATATTGTCACAAAGAATTGGAAAATATTAAATTATATCTTTCTAATCCATTAGTTCTAAAGCCACCTACCACAGAAAAACCTTTTCTTTTATACATATCAGCAACACAATATGCACTAGGGGCATTTTTGGATAAACACAATGGACAAGGAGTATAAATAGTAGTTTAATAATTAATTATAATTTTGGTGTCCTGTGAGCTCAATTTTTATCCTATGGAAAAATCATGTCTCATGGTTTTTTTTGTTTCATAAAAACTTTGTCACTATATGATCAATAATCAAACAAAGATCATTGCTAAAATTGATCCACTCAAATATATCTTATCCAAAAAATATTTAATAGGTATAATGGCTAAGTGGGCAATTATTATCAATCTTGAATATGTCAACCAAAATGAAAACCAAGGGGCATATACACATAGATACTTTGGTAGAATCTCCTCTAGTAGATCATACACCTCTCACTATAGATTATTCGTATGAAGCAATTATGTCTATAGATGAATCTCTAGTATGATAGTTTTATTTTGATGATTATTTCACTAATCATGGCTAATGGGTAGGTATTATACTAGTAACTCGTAATGCAGATCTAATTATGAAAGCATTTTAGATAGAGTGCCATTTCACAAACAACATAGAAGAGTGTGAAAATCTCATATTTGGTATTAATATAGTAATAAAATGGGGTATCCAACATCTTTTAGTCTTTGGATATTCAAATATTATCATAAAACATGTCTTAGATGAATTCTAAGATAAATATGGAAAGCTAATATCTTACAAATAGATGGTGGATAGTCTCAAGTTGTTCTTCCAATCTATACAATTTAATCAAGATCCTAAAGCTAACAAGAGAGAAATAGATGAAATGACTACAATTGGTTCACTTATTCACATACAAAACCAAAAATAATCACTTTCTTGTAGAGAACTTGATGATACCTATATATGATACACTAGATTTAGATATGGTTTGTGAGGTTATTAGTCCCACTTCCCCATGGTATCATGCTACTTATATATACCTCAATGATAACCTCATTCCACCCACCTAACCCATAATAAAACTAAATAATTCATCCAACAAGATTCATGTTTTTAAATCCTTAACCACCCTATATCAAAAAAATTATGATGGAACATTTTGAAGGTGTTTGAATTCTGAAAAGGTAACCTCAACAATTAAGGAGGTTCATGATGGAATCTTTGGTTCTCATACAATTGGCATAATCTTTGCCAAAATGATTTTGCATGTTGGATACTATTGGAATATGATGGAATATTTTTATTGGAAATATGTTAATAAGTGTGCAACTTGAAAAAAGCACAATGACCTTATCCATAGCCCATCACAATCATTACAACCCATAACTACACCTTGGCTATTTTACACATGGGGGTTAGACCTCATTGGTAAAATCAATCCTAATTATTTGAGTGCTCATAAACATATAATTATAGTTACTGAATACTTTAAAAAATGGGTTAAATCCATGCCATTAACATATATCACCAACAAGAAAATTTCCAAGCTCATCTTGAACCACATTATCTACTGCTTTGAAATTTCATCTACTTTTATCTCTGATAATGTAATATCATTTAAAAAAGGAGTTATCAAGGAACTTTGAAAATTCTATAATATTAAACAAATGTGGTGTACTCCTTACTACCTACAATGTAATCCACAAGATGATGAAATAAACAAAAACATCCTAAAGATCCTTAAAAGAGTTGTCAATAAAATTGGCCATAACTCACACCTCTAAATTTATCCTACTTTATAAACATACTGCATAAGCAACCACACACCCATAGGGGTAACCCCATATTCCATTATTTATGGCACTGATTCAATCTTGCCTATCAAATTCAATCTCACATCCTTACAAAACCTAATCAATGATTAATCCTATCACATTTGCAGTTAAGTGAACTCTTCCTCCTTGATGAGAAATATATTAATGCCTTAAACCACTTATAATAATATTAAAATCACCTTAACCATAGATAAAATAAGAAGATAAAAACCAAATAGTTATAAATCATATATCTTATTCTTAAGAAAATGACTGAAACACCAACCTTGATCGAGAGAAGAAAGGAAATTTGCAACCTCACTACTTGGGTCCATATATAACCATTACATAATATGGATCCAAAGCTTAAAAATTATCCATATAATATGGATACAATCTTGATAAACCCATGAAAATCATGAACATCAATAATCTATATTCTTGAGTAACTATATTATTGTTATAAATATGTCATGTGTCAAAAAATTAAAAAAATAAATGTATAAAAATGAAAATAATTCTTATGGCACTTTGGGAAAATACCATGGTGGCATAAATCCATTACCTATAAAAACCCTAGTTACTTGGGGTCATCCCATCATAGTAGTCTCCTATGTACATATATACATTATCCATTTGTATCTCCTTATTTACTTGCACATGTCATGTAATTTTTTGGTTTGACCTTTATAGTTGTGTAAATATACTATTTATCATGTTTTGATGTCCTTTTGTATATAATCCTTCACCACACTTATCCAATAATCCAAACAACATTGATACATATTGAAATGTAACTTAAATCTATCTACATATCATCAATTCACAATTCAAACACTCATTTATTGGTTGGTTAATCCATCATCTACTCATCTCTATAGTACATTACATCATAATAATTCATCCATTTGCATATTGGGAGAACTACATCTGGCCTAATGTTTCCACTAGACTTTACCCATTATGGACTATGTAGACAACACTTAGAGACATGGGGTCTCTAGGGTTATCTTGGATACCACCTCCATCATCCCATAATATCAATCACACACCATTTTAGTATGATTTTCCTATTCCTTCCATCCTCATCCAAAATAATACAAAAATCTTTATCCATTGCTAGAGTGTCCTTTGTCCTTAATCATCCCTTAAAATTATTTATTTATCAAACATTAAACATGTCCATGGATCTCAATTACCAAAGGTTTAACTCTAGCCTAGGACATCTAAGAATTCATTTGATTCATTTTATGTTTATTAATATTCTTACTTAAGTATTCTTGTGTTTACATCCTAAGTGTTTTGATTTATTGTTTGATTGATTCATCATTTTTTACTTTTATTTAATATTATTTACCTTTTTGTGTACTTTATTGTTTTTAAATATTGTGTTTCTCAATAATTTTTGGTTATTATTACTTATGTGGTTTTATTGTTTAAAATGTTTGTACCTTGTTTTAATTATTTGTTATTGAGTACAGATCATTATGTGCATTACACATAGTGTGATTATGGTATTTCATGTCATTATGAACTAATTATTGATCTATTTAGTATATTATTACTTGTTATAACCAAATTTTACACCCTTGGATAAGGTTTTTTAGACCTATCCAAATTTGGTTAAACATGGGTTTACCACTAGACTTGTGGGTTGTCTATAATAGGGCTAAACCTTTAGATTGAAGGGATAGCTCCCCTTGATGAATAATTTAGGCTCACTTTCACTAATATATAAAATTATTTCTTGGAAAATGGATAATAAATAACTAAAATAAACCTAACTATAGTTGTGATGCACCAACCTTTGTTGACCACTACCACACATTGAACAATACACTAAGACCTACAAGACAACATGTAAATACACAAATCCTAGAATGAACCTATTGAATCAATGTTTTATAGAATGGTATTTCATTATAAGGCTAAGAGGGAAGAATAATTCCACTTAAAACCCATAATATACCAATAATAAAACCAAAGACAACCTAAAATACAAAAACAACTACATGAGGCAAGATAAATAGAACACAAACAAGTTGATGTACATCTATTTATCAATACATGTATTCATATAATGAGGTAAAACATTATTAGTTTTATTTATCATAGGTATAAAAAATTATTAGGTATTATTCATACCTAGATGAAGGATATATTTCAAAGCCAAAGTGGTTCAATATATGAAGAAAGTGAAGGAGAAGAAAAGAAGTGTCTAGAAGAGAGAGTGGAAAAGTGTCATGTAAGTTATAATGAGAAGATGAGTTAGGGAAAAACTTTAATAGGTCTATTATTCCATGTTATTCACCTATTTATATGCTCTATCTCTCCAAGTGGCATAGGGGTTGAAAAGCTTGTTTGACACCTTGACTAACTCCTTGAAACTTCTCTTCATGTTGAAGGAAAACTAGCCTTATTGGTGGTCAAATAATTTTCTCATGAATGTTTTTTATACTTTTTAAACCTATAATATAACCCCAATATATTATTTTTGACACGTCATCTCTTTCTCTTGCAAGGTGTATAGAAGGCTCTTCACTTTGTTAGGCCTATTTTGCACACAAGTGTCAAAACTTGTTTTTAGTTACTCTAGCCCATCAAAACTTCATGGATGACCTATTGACATCATATTGGACCTAAAAAATATATTTTTATGTCTCAAACTATCCATAAAAAGTTTTTTTCTACCAAAAGCCTTAATTATGCCTCATTCCTTGTAGCCTTTTTTTTTCTATTTTTTCCTTATGTGGGAGTTGTACGTATGATATTGAAAAACCAAAGGCATATTATAGGAAATAATATGGACTTAAAAGTCCATACCAAATTTAATTATCTGAATCCAAGTGGAAGTCTACTTTTTCTACCTATCTCTTCCACCAATTAGGCCTCTAGGACTAGAAAATGAATTTTGGCTCTAAAATCTTATTGCACTTGCGAAACTTATGGGAAGTGTGTGAATCACATTACCCATGACAATATAAACCTCCATGTCAATTTTGGGATTTAATAAAAATTTTGATATATGAAAACCATGAAATGGCCAAAATAATCCCTACACAAGCCTATTTAGACTACTTTACAAAATGGAGTTAGTCTAGTCACATCTATGGGTTTATGATCCAATGATTGTCAAGTATCCATCTCTCCAATATCCCTAAAAAACACAAAAAATAAGGGATTTTTTGAAATCCATATAGTATTATGTATAATTGAAGTACATGTGCAAAACCTCATTGGATTCATCAAAAACATACAAGAGGTTTCAGGAGCAAACTATGTCAATAAATGTGCTTTTGAGGTCCATTTCTACAAACTAGTCATTATGGCTTTCCTAAGCAGCTTGAAATTACTTTGAAATATTATAAATGATTCAAAAAGTTAGACATATGAATAATCCTAAAAATTTCACAAACTTGAAGTACATTAGAGTGGATAACTTCCCTTGTAAGCACAATGTCCCATGCAAATCCTCTTGATTATACCAAATCAAACTGACCTCTCAGGTTCAAATAAGGCATTCTAGTTGGTTTGAGAAAATTTTTAGTCTATAGGTTGTGTTATTTATATATTTTTAAGCTCAAATGATATCAATGGGTTTTTAGAAACATCCCATGACCTCTTCTAATGTTTATCTTGTCACATGATTCACCAATCTCACTAACCACCTCATTTTCTTAGGCCTAGGGTGTGTAGGCCAAGCTACCTAACTCACCCTAATGGATTGTGTTTATTTATATTATTCACTATCAAGATTTTATAACTCTTCATTTAATTTTTTTACAATTACATTATCATCTTATCATATTTTCAATCTTTTATCAGGTCTAATTCACCTTATTTCACTCTTTGTTAGGACTGACTATCTTGTAGTAGTTGTGTGTGTAAACTGGACTGTATGAAGCTGAATAGGGGTTTGATTATGTTTCACTCCTTTATTAGTCTAATATTATTTGTATAGTTATTTTAAAATCATACACTAACATTCCAACACTTACTTTACTCTCTCTCAGACATCCAACCGTTCACATAGGCAACCATTTTCCATGAGGTAACAAGCATAATTATGAATGTGCAATGGATTGTATGACCCATAATTAGGTCCTAAAACTCCATTTAATGAATTTAAAACCTTTAATTTCTAGTTAATTTATACTATATTGATTCATACACTATTGTCTCAAAGTTTTAAAGAGTCTTAAGTCACCTAAATGGACCTATAGGTGACTATGTGCATATTAGGACTGCAATCTTTATTTGAGGCTTTTCCTTATTAGCCACTTAGCACCATAATCTATAATTATATAATATTTATGCCTTAATAAACCTAATTTACCATTTATACCATTAAATTACTCATATAAACAAATGTCTCAAGTCTTGTAGAGTTTTTAGTCACTTAGGCAGACTGTAGGTTTTAAACTATCTATGTGTGTGTATTAGGAACCAGTCTATAGTTTGGGTGCTATAGGAAACTTTTTGAAACATTAAAAACCTGTTCAAACTCTTTTGATGGTTATTTATAGATTTATAATATTCTCAAAATATCTTGAGGCTCTATGTTCTCCTCAACCCATTGTTCAAGACCAAATTAGTCTAGGCTAGCTATAGGTGGCCTTTTGGATAGTTTGGTTATGTATTTTCCTCTTATATATTCAAGACTATCCATTCCAAGGACTATATAATATTATTGATGATGTTTTTAAACCTCTTTATTTACCTAAAGACCAAAAATTAGCAACATGACTGTTCAAGGTCCATTTTCTATGTAGGTTGGCAGTAGGTGCCTCACTCAAACAATTGACTATGTATGAGTTTAAAGTGACATTGAAAACCCATCTACAATACTTCTCCATGGATTAGCCATATTGTATGAGGCCTTAAAACATTTATCAATGCCTTGATGGCTAAAAACCTTATCAACTCCTCTATTCAAATCAAACTTGATCATGACTATAGGTACTGTTTGAGGAATTAACTGAACATGAGTTTTGAGTTTGTCTTCTTTCCAATTAAACCATGATGTTATATAATTTCAAACTCTTTGAGACAATTATTTAATTCTTTCAAACTTCATATAATAATTTCAAAGGACTCTCACAACCCCTATTCACTATTTTCCTACATATAGTCCTATAGGTCTCTATTTCTAGGCTTATCTTATCATTTAGTCACCATAGATTAAGGTGTTTTTAGAGACATACAATTGTTTAAAACTTTCTAAAATTGAGACATCAAAATGTTTCATGAATGAGAGAATCAAATTGAGTATCAACATGTTTTAGTTTCCATTTAATTTCAAACCTAAAGGTGGTAGGTGAAGATGAGGACTGTAACTTTGTGTAGAAACTTTGAAAAGTGTAAAGTATGGCATTTGGGATTAAATATAATTGCCTCCAAACCATCATCATATAAAACATGAAAATTCAACCTCAATTTTATCTCTAAACACATACTCAAAACATTCAAATCACCTTTGCTATGAAAATATAAAAACACATAGTCCATAAAATTCAATGGAGAAGTGACCACTTAAGACCTATACAAAATATACAACTATTCAAGGAAACATGAATGAATTTTGATGGAGTTAAAATATAATGGAGAAACAATCTAATGCACCAAAACACCTGAATAACTCATAATCTTAGAAAATATGACAGTCGCTTGAAAAATTCTCACAAGAACCATTTTTCTTGCCAAAGGATATCCACACATGCCAATAAGATAAGTGAATGTGTGTGAGGCATCTATAAACATCTGAGAAGGTACTCCAGTTGATTTAAGTATCCAAGAATTCACAATTTGTTATAGATTTGATCTAAACTTAACTTGTGGGGCTTTTCTCCTTCAAAAAGTAGTCTAAGATCTTAGAAATTTTTTATAAAGCTAAGGGAACCAATCCAATGAAAAATTTCACATATTGGAATCCCATAGGTGTCCTAAACTTTGTCCAAAATTTCAACCTCCAAATGTAATTTTATTTCATGTACCATCTACTTGAAGTTGGCATTCACTAGATTATGAAGGGGATGATGAGAGAGAAGGATATGTCTACAATTATTGAATTCTAAACCTCCTCCAATTCATGTTCCTAAGTTGTATAATACCAAAGGACACTCTAAAACTATTATAACTTGCACATTACTTCAACATATCTGTAAAACTTCCTCTAACTCTTCAAAGTGGCATTGAACTCTAAGAAACTGACTTTATCTGACAAGTTGATAGGTGTGGCAGTTGAGTAACTGCTCCAAGCTCTTTAGAATGGGTATTTCATGAATTTTCACTTAAGGAGATTTTTCACATACAAATGTTAGCCAAAAATCACATTTATATGCATTTTCAACACTTTCAAGTTATAAAGTGAGCTTCAAACCTTCCAAAACTTCATGAAACATTATGAAAAGGTGTTTGACACATAAAATAACATTAATCAACCACTCATAACCTATGCCACATTTTTACCATGTCTTATTCCCTCATGACAAGCCTAAACTACTATGTGACCATAATATGACCTTACCTTAATCTTTCCAAACTTACCTTAATAAATGCTAATAAAGTATTTTGGACTGAACTATAGCCTCCTAAATCACCCAAGTTCAAGTTTATGACTATAGGGATCCTATTTTGACCTAGGGGATCAAAATTGGATAATAAATTGGTGACTCATAGGGGTAGCATGTTTATTATGCTGACTAGACCATTAGCTTTGTCCTTCCATTGGGCTATGGAGTCAATTGCACTCTGAGACAACAAGATCAGACCTTGACACTTGACTAAGAAGACAACTTGATTACCTCAAAATCAAACAAAAGGAAGACACACACACAAAACCAAAGAAAGGAAGACACACACATGTGCTAACAATCACTTAGGGAACACAACAAGAACTTAATTAAACTAAACTATATACAAACTAAACTAAAACAAATTTTCCTCTCCTAGATCAAAGGGGGAAATTACACCATCCTTTGATCCATGAGATGAAAGAGTGCATAAATCAAGTTGCCTTTTGATATTTGGTTTTGATTTCCTCAACTCCTTCATGATTTCCACTCTCTTTGGCATGTCTTCGAATGTAATGATGATAGATGTAAACATTTCACCTATGAAGATTAACTCTTCTTGCAGTTCAACAACCTTGTGATGAAATTTATTGATGTTTGTGCTTGTCTCAATCATGATCACTTCTTGAATTATAGGGGTAGACACTATCTTGGTGTTTTGAATATTGTCGTGTTGTCCTTCAAGAAGCAAAGAATATTCAACAATATCTTCAAATTGAATAGAAATAAGTGTAGGCTTTTGAAAGGCCTCAAATTATCCACATATCTCATTGAGTCTTTTCCACAAGTCATATTATTTCATGGATTCATCATAAACTTCTTATTATATTGTATTTTTAGATTCAATGTATTGCTCATTCTTATGAATATCAACCAACTTAGCTGATGTGATGTATTTCTCAAGCATCCCCTCTCTCATGTCTTGATCAAACTCTTTGTGAACTGATACAACATGATCTAGGTCTTCTCTTTCTTCACTCAAGAAGGTTGACTAGTGATTTTCTTCACCAAGGGGAGTCCCTATAGTGAAATATTCATCATAGACAATTAAGTCATCTTCTTGATCAGCTACACCTTGATCTTGGTCTTCTTTTCTTACCTTCTATAGGATGGTTTCTCCTTCAATAAGGGATGCGGTGGGAGAGTGGTGAAAAAATTCATGGGTTAGAGAAGGAGTATGAGGTGTGATAGATGGATCATGAATGGGCTTAGGAATGAAGGCTTCTTTAGTGAACTCTTAGGGAGATGGAAATTTGGGTGATTCTTGAAGGAATTCTTGAAGGGATAACATGTTCAATTGGGATATTAACACTTCATTTTCTTCAACAATCCCCTCACCTTTCTCATAGCCTTCTTGAGGCTCTTCAATAGCTACAACTTTATATTCCAGCTTCTCAACTAAGGCCTCTTTTTTACATTGAAAATATTCTTGAATAGACCTCTAAGATGGAAAAGTTATAGGTTCTTAGGAAGAAGGTAATGGGGCTTGAACAAACATAAGTTTTATTTCTTGACATCATATTCTTGGTCCTCACTCTCTTCATCTTTCTTTTTCCAAGACTTTACCATTTGGTTCCAAGTTGGAAATTTGAAGCTATTAGGATATTCTTAGGATTGGATTGGCTCTCTTGGAGGATCCTATTGAGGATAGTATATGATTTCATAAGGAGCATAAGAAAACTAATATAAAACACAAGAGGAATATTGAGGAGGGATAGGTATAGGTTGAGGAATACTACCTCTAACAAGTTACCTCTTAAGAGCTTGGAATTCTTCTTCAAGATTATTAATCACATCTTATTGATGGCATTATTCATAGGATCCTTCATAAGGCTTCTCAAAAACATCATGATCATATAGAGAAGGAATAGGCTAACCATAGGGATGACATGGCTCATAGGGCTAATAACAAGCTTGATAGGGTTGTTGAGGAACATAGTATGGGTCATGATGGGGTTGGTAATGAGGTATATAGTAGGATATCTCATCATATAAAACCATACCAACTTCATTAGTCAAATGAAACATAACATTTTTATAAAATTATTTTAAAATAAGTACTTGGGTTGCTTATAACTAGTTGATTGCATTCAAAGTCACCATTGATGTTTGATTGAATGCTTCCCAAAAACTAATATGAGGAAAAACACACCAAAATTTCTTCCAATATTTTGGACCTTAAGTCCCACTAAGCATGCTAGAACTATTATAACCAAATTTTTCACCCTTGAATAAGGTTGTTCAGACCTCTCCAGATTTGGTCAAATATGGGATTAACCCTAGACCTATGGGTTATCTATAATAGGGGTAAACCTCTAGATTGAAGGGCTTTCTCCCCTTGATGAATCACTTAGGCTCACTTTCACTGCTCTATCACTTGATTGATCAAAAAAGGGATAATAAATAACCAGAATAAACATAACTATAGTGATGATGCATCAAAATTTATTGACTACTAACACACATTTCAAAATACACTAAGACCTATAAGACAACATGAACATACACACATCCTATAATGAACCTATTGCATGAATGCTTTGTATAAGGGTAAGGTATTATAAGGCTAAGAGGAAATAATAATTCCACTAAAAAACCCACAATATACCCTTGATAATACTAACTATAACCTAAAATAGAGAAACACCCACATGAAGCAAGATAAATAGGACACAAACAAGGTGATGTACATCTACACTTGATAAGATCAACCATTTAGAGATTGATCTCTACATGTAGTCATATAATGAGGAAAAAAATCAGTTGTTTTATTGATTGGAGGTGAAAAAAATGAGAAAGTCTTTTCCATAACTAGGTGGAGTATACATTTCAAAGCCAAAGTGGCTCAATATATAGAGAAAGTGAAGGAAAAGAGAAGTGTCTAGGAGAGAGATAATAGACAAGTGTTATGTAATTTAAAAAAATAAGAGGAGTTATGGAATAGATTAAATAGGTCCATGATGCCATGTGTTTATCCTCTTCAGATGCTTTATCTCTCTAAGTGGTGTGGGGGTTAAAAACTTTGTTTGACACCTTGAGTAGCTTCTTGAAACTTATCTTATTCTCTTCATGTTAAATGAAAAGTGGTATTATTGGTGGTTATATTATCTTATCTTACATGTTTTATCTAATATTGACATATATAAGTTGACCCCAATAGGTTCTCTTTGACACATCACCTCTTTCTCTTGCAAGGTGTCTAGAAGGCTCTTCATTTCCTTAGGTGTATTTTGCACACAAGTGTCAAAACTTGGTTTTAGTTACTATATCTCATATAAACTTCATGGATGGAATATTTAAATAATATTAGATCTAAAATAATCCATTTTAAGGTCTCAAACTAGCCCTAATAAGTCATTATCTACCAAAAGCCTCAATTAGGCCTCATTCCTTATAGACTTTTTTCCATTTTTCTCCTTGTGTGTGAGTTGTACATATGATATTGAAAAAAAAATCATATTATAGGACCCTATATGTACTTATAGTTCCATAAAAAATTTATTGAGCTGAAGCCAAGTGGAAGTCTAGTTTTTATTTCTATCACTTTTGCCAATTAGGCCTCTAAGCCTAGAAAGTGAATTTTGCATCTAAACTCTTCTTTCACTTGTTAAACCTCTAATAAGTGTGTGATTAAATTTACCCATGAAAATATTAACCTCCATGTAAATTTTGGGCTTATATTTAATTGTGCTTATAGCCAAACCATGAAATGGCCAAAAATAAGCCCTTCACAAGCCTATTTAGACTACCTTACAAAATAGAGTTGTTTTAGTGACTTATAGGGGTTACTAAGAAAATGTAATGATTTTAAGAGATAAAATTAGTCCCATATGACTTCCTAAAATTATTTTCAAGTATCCATCTCTCCAAAATTAGTGAAAAACACCATGAAACACATAAAATAAGGGATTTATGGCAATTTATACAGTAGTAAGTACATGTGAATTATATGTGAAGAATATAATTGGAGTCATAAAAAAAATAAAATAGGTTTTAAGAGAATCATCAAATGTGATTTTTAGGTCCATCTCTACATACTAGTCATTATGAATTTCCTAGGCAACTTAAAAGTACTTTGAACTCTTAGCGATGATTCCTAAAGTTAGACATATGAATAATACAAAAAAATTTACAAAATTTAATTAAATTAGATTGGATAAATTCTACTAGGATCAAAAATTACCATTACAGTTTTCCTTACCATACCAAGCAATGCAAACTAACCTCTTAGGTTGAAACAAGGCATTTTGGGTGGTCTGAACAAGTTTGTAGTTTATAGGTGTTGTTCTTAAGTTTTGTTTGAGATAAAATGACCTAAATGGGGATTTATAAACCTCAATTTACCTCTCTTAATGATTATCTTTTCACATTCTTCCCCAAGCTCTCTAACCTCCTCATTTGCTTAGGCCTAGGGTTTGTAGGCCAAGCTGCCTAACACACCCTAATGGACTATGTTTCTCTATCTTCTTCACTGTCAAGAGTTTAAAACTCTTCATGGAATGTTTATAAAATTTCATTATCATATTATCATATCTTTAGGCTTTTCTCAGCTACAATTCACCTTATTTCACTCTTTGTTAAGATTGACTGTCTTGTAGTAGCCTTGTCTATGAATTGGACTGTGTGAAGATGAATATGGGTCTGACTATGTTTCACTTCTTTCCAAGTATAAGATTATTTGTATAGTGGTGATCACATAATACACTCACATTCCAACACTTACATTACTCTCTCTCAGACCTCCAACCTTTCACATAGGCAACCATTTTCCATGAGGTAGTAGGCATAATTATCTATGTGCATTAGATGGTGTGACCCCTATTTAGGTCCTCAAACTCTACTTAATGACTTTAAAACCTTAAATTTTTATTTACATAATATTATATCTATTCATAAAATATTTTCTTAGGGTTTTCAAGAGTCTTGAGTCACCTATATAGACCTCTAAGTGACTATGTGCATATTAGGACTCTAATCATTGTTTGAGGCTTTTCCCTATTAGTCACTCAACACCCTGATTTAGAATTATTTGATCTTTATTACTTGATAACCTTGAGTTCCCATATATACCCTTAAAAAACTCATACAAATAAATTTCTCAAGTCTTGGAGAGTCTTTAGTCACTTAGGCAGACTATAGGTTTTAAACCATCTATGTGTGTGCATTAGGAACCAGTCTATAGTTTGCTACTCTAGGAACATTTTTTGAAACATTGAAAACCTTTTAAAACTATTTGAATGGTTATTGATATATTGATAATATTCTCAAAATATATTGAGGCTTTGTGTTTTACTCAACCCACTATTCAAGACCAAATTAGTCTAGGCTAGTTATAGGTGGCCATTTGAATAGTTTGGTTGTGTATTGACCTCTTAAAAATTCAAGCCAATATACAAAACATTTAATGGAATTTTTATTATTATTAATGATTTTTAAAAACCTCTTTGGTTCCTTAAAATCTAAAACCTAGCAACATGACTATTCAAGGCCCATTTTTTGTGTAGGTTGGTTGTTGGTGCCTCACTTATATAGTTGATTATGTATGAGTTTAAATTGACCTTGAAAACCCATCTCTAATCCTTATTCATGGATTAATCATATTGAATGAGGTATTAAAACATTTCTCAATTCCTTGAAATTTCAAAACATTATCAAATCCTCTATTCAAATTAAGCTTAATCATGACTATAGGTGTTATTTGAGGAATTGATTGAACATGAGGTTTGAGTTTATCTTATTTAAAATTACACCATGATGTTATATAATGTCAAAATCATTCATTAAATTTTTGAGTGATGAAAATAGTTCATTTTCACCCTCTCTTCTAGGAATTATTTTCTCTATATTTTGAAAATGAGTGATTTGAGTTATATGGTGCATATACCTCATCACATACATCTTGGTGAATGAGTTTGAGAGTATAAAAGACCACCATAGAGTGGAAATTTAGTAACTTTTAGTTTTGAAAATTTCCATATTTTATGTCATTAATGCTAGGTATAAGTAGGATAATTTGTGATTTCACCAATTTCAAAAAAATATGAAACAATAAGCCCACCCATGTAAATAGAAGAATAACCATGAAAATGGTGAGATTGTGATGAAATTAGTAGGAACATTGACAAAATTAGTAATATTTCATAAATAATATAGAAATCACCTAAACAGTGAAAAAATAGATGTTTTGGTGAAAATGACTCATAAAATGGTGAGATATTAAGGGAAGATGGTGAAATATTCATGTAATTTAGAAAATGTTGAAATAAAAAGTTGGATAATATGGACATTGAAATAGGCTTTCAAAATAGTGATATTAATATAAAATGGTTAAATTATAAAAATGAAGAATGGATGTTGATATTGATGAAGTCTTCATTTGACTAATATTTGATTTGATTTGTTTGAATGATTGACTCGATGATTTAGGTGAAAATAGAAGTGATGTGCTTCCCTTTAATGAGATATCAACATATAAGTCAATAGCGACTAAGTGTGTTGACATGTTTTGATTTGTAGGAGCAAGTCTAAGTTTTGATAGCTCATGAATGATAATTATGTAACTTGAAAAAACTAGGGATTTAAACTTAGGAGGTCATGGCCCTACTTGAGTTAATTAATTTTTTGCATGTAGCATGGATATTTATGATCTAGATATATAGGGACTTTATTTCTACACTAGATGAGCATTGACATTTAGAGATGAGCACATTTCACCTACCTACTAGATATACAATGATGACTTTAGAGAATATATAGTAGATTCTCTGTACTTTGATACAAAGACAAATGGTATATTAGTTATAACATTGATGACATGTAGTACAATAATATTTGATTAGTGTGACTAATGATGTTATGCATGAAAAATTGGTTGACATAAATTTATTAGAGGGATTGAATAGTGTGACAAATGTCATGTCCCATGATGATATAGATGCATTAGAGGCACAACTATTGATTGATAAAGATATCATATTTCTTATGGATATTGGTAGCAACAAATTATTTCTTCATAGGAGTGACCACTATTTTCACATGGGACTAGGATGGGTACTCTGAGATATGATTGACGATACTACTTGATTCACCTAGGGATCTATAGTTTTAGTTTACTTATATGTATATTTACATAGGTCACTTATCATCATGATAGGAGTATTGGGCCTTCTATGTTACTTTAGGTTTCTACCTTGAAGCATATCATGATTGAATTTCCACCTGGATAAAGATGATAGGGGGTTTACAAGAGATAATAGCTTATGAATAGTACTTGAGAGGATGAGGCCAATGGGGACATAGATAGGACCTACCCTTATAATGGTGGGATATTAAAGAGATGACTAAAATTTATTGTATCTATCATCTTTATATGAACATTTAGTTTATATGCTTGGAGGATAATTATGTGATATAGTTCATGATTAATATGTGTTATATCACATGTCACAATGATTTCACTATTGAGAAATAATGGCCTAATCAAGTACAGTGGTAATGTTGATTCCAATAAGATGTTATAAGGGGCATAATTACTTCAAGAATGTGACACACAATATTAGTGAGTGGGGCCTCTAGTATTAAGGACTGAGTTAATTAAACCTGTTATATTGGTATAACTAATTTTGTGGGCCTATATTAGATAAGTGGATGATGTAGGTATCACAGGGGCATATATAGGCTGATGGATTCAGTTTAGGATGGTTAGATTGACTAGGCCTAGACTATTATTAGCATGAGTATTGAGATAACATGTTATCATGTGGCTCAATAGGTTAGATAGGAGAAATAATGATGATATGTATAATTAGTGATAGTCTAGTGGGATGGGGGATTGAGAAGGTCAAAATATAGAGGTGAATACCATTATAGATAAATGTCCCTCCTCATATTCATGTACCTCCTCAATAACCTATTTTTATGAAAATTGAGTTAGGATATAATGGGGGTGTTAGATAGTCACCAAGCCATGGGGGATATAGAGGGAAGTTTTTGGGCCATGATGGACAAGGAGGATAGTCTCCAACTTAGGCTACATAAGTCACAATGGCTCAAATTCTAAGAGACTAGGGTAGTGGTGATAGAGGAGGAACTTTTGTACAAGATATAGGTCAAAGTAGTAGAGGGAAATTTAGGTAGGTCAAGGTGTGGGGTGAGGAGAGGTTGGTGTACCACACATTGTTAAGATTCTAAAAATAGTAGATGATGACAACCTATACACCCAAAAATTGGTAATCATGACTCTACACACCACATTTATCTATGACTTATGGATACATATAAAAATGAAGGATAGGGCCATGAATAATGTAGATTTAGACACATATATAGTAAATTTGATTGGGTCATTAGGGATGATGATATAAATAGTGGATCAGTTTACTAAAGATAGATTACAAGAGGAGATATAGGTTAGACTATCTAGGATCTCAAGACTAGAGGATAGTGTGTTTAGACTATAGACATAAATATTAGATTATCAAGAATATGTGGTCACATTATATATGTCTATTAATAATCAAAGGTCTTATATGATTAATGTTGGTTGATTATTTTGTCGATCAGCATACTGATAAACAAAATAGGTCTGATCAGCCAAAGTAGGAAGATTGGTCATCCAAATGTGTAGGTTTACCACATCAAAAGGGGACTAATCTATCCTTTCATCAAGGGGAGGTTCCCTATATATATATATATATATATATATATATATATATATATATGCAAACAAAAAATAATACTCAAGGGTAGGATAAACCATCCATCTCTCTTTCTTCAAAGATGATGCATGCAAATCAAAGGAAAAATCTCAAGGGAAATAATAGAAAGCACTCCTCTTCTGTCAGAATTATTATTTAGCAAACCACAGGAATACTCCTGGTAGTAATTACAAAATGTAACCAAGGATGTAGTAACTAGAAAATTGAGATGTAGCACAAAGTTTCCACTTGAAATTCCCAAAAGTGAAATACGAAGGAAAATGAAACACACTAAAGGCAATTATGGGGGCACAAACTCTCTCCACAATTGACTTCAGGACACCTTATTGACTACTTTCACTAATTCTTCTTGTTGAATTAAAGGAACAAAAAATATATTAAGGAAAAAGACATAAGAACAGTTTCCCCAACAACAAAGATATCAAAGCACAAAGTCTGAAAAGTCACTTTCTTATTCCAATAACAAAATGTGATCAACAATCTGAGCTCAAAGTCTCAGTAATGCCTTTCAATTTGGGCAGAGTTTCATTTTTGATTGTCAGAGAGAGAGATCTCTTTACACTAATAAGAGAGTCCTTTATATAGCCTCTTCAAGACGGACTTGGGAATAGTAACATATCATGTTGCATTGAATTTTGTTAAGAAGACAGGCTGGAATTTAGGGGCATCTACCCATTTTCCTTTCTCAATGTAGAGAAATAAGTCACACTATTGAAAGTTTACATCTTTCAATGTCCACTTGGTGATCTGATCCTTCTTCATTGTTCCTCCTTTTCTGGTTAATTGAATCGGGTCCTAGATTCAATTTGATGTTCTGTTCCTTAGTCACTTCCTGCTAGTCTTGGCATTAAAGCCTTTGAATGCATTCAGGTCCCATAGATTTAAACTTGCAAGGATCAGAAACTATTTCATCATCATGACATTGACATCCATGGGCACGTCATTTTCCTCAGTAGTTCCTTCAACTTTGTTGTTTGAGCTTTCCCAGAGGGAACCTGCCCTTTGAGCCTTGAGAAATGATCCGCTTTGAGTCAGGAAGAGCCCCCCGCAAGGGTATTTGCCCTTTAGGCAGTCTTTAGATGGCCTTTGGGCTAAGTTCTTTGGCTCTTATTTAAGGCTTTTCAAAATCAATGACTATTTTATGAACCTTAAAATTGACGTTCACGCACCCATCAATACATTTGAATTTCCAACGACTAGTTCGCCATTCTTGATTTTTATGTCTTTGGGCACGTCACCCCTTGGGATTTCCTTGGCTTTCTTGTTTTTCATCCTCCCAAATGGAAGGTGACCCTTCGACTTTGGGAAGTGTCCTTTAATTTGATAGTTGAGAGCCCCTCGCAAGGGCACCTACCCTTCGAGGTCCTTCGGTGGCCTTTTGTCTTTGGAATCTTTTGAAGCTTTCTCCTGGACATTTTTCATGTGGAATTTTTTCATGGACATTTTCCTATGGATAAAAAGTATGTAGACATTTTCCCACAGACAAAAAGTCTGCAGACATTTTCCCACTTGCTTTGTCTTTGGCCTTTGGAAATTCCTTCAGGCTTTCCTTCCACAGCTTCTTTCCCGAATTCCTTCAGACTTTTTGTTCGAAGGAATTCCTTCAGACAAAAAGTCTAAAGGAATTATGCCTTTGTCTTTTGACTGGCTTAAACAAAATTTTGAAAGAACTTACCTTTGTAGCTTCCTTAAAAATGACCCTTCTGAACGGTGCTTTTGTCGACCAAGTGCCCTCCGCAAGGGCACTTGTCCTTTGGGAGGCTCTCTTGAACTTTTGAATTTAACCGCTCCTTTTAACCAAGCATTGAACCAAGCTTTGAACCAAGCTGATGAACCCTTTGATGAACTGACTGAGTGAACCGAAGCATTGAACCAACTAAATTTAACCAACTTTGAGATTGCCTAAGAGTTGAGAGCTTACTTCTTTCCTGCAGAATCCATATAAATCAACCTATGAAGCCCGTTGAACTTGGCCTACAGAGTCCGTATATTTTCTTTTCCTATAGAGTCCATAGATTTCTCTTCATGCAGAGTCCATAGATTCAAGCCTGTAGAGTCCATATATTCAAGCATGCATAGTCCGTAGATTCAAGCCTGCAGAGTCTGTATATTTTTGAGAAACTTGAAAAATGAGGAATTTGAATGCCCAGGATAAATTTCAAAAAGGGAAGAGACAATTTTGGTCTGTAGGACCAAAATAGTTCAAATGTTTTCCCAAAAATGAGTGATATTTTTTGGGGACAATAGCTAGCTCCAGTTGGGGAACTTCTATCAATTATAAAAAGAATTAAAGGGAGTAGAATCTAGAATCTCCAATGTCTTGAAGTATGCCATTGGGATATGGAATTAAGCTACCTGAAAAGAAAGGCTCTAAAAATGAAAACAAACAAAACAAAATAGAAGTAAAAACTATACAAATATACATATGTATAGATGCAATAATTTGATACTTCAAGATTTGAAGTGTTTCAAATGTTGCTTCCTGAGAGGTAGTAATAATAGTGTGTCATTTTGGTAAACCAACAGGAAACCATTTTACCCCTAGAAACGGTGATTAATGAATGGAGCTCTGCACCAAGAAACCAATTTTTTATGTCTTCCTCTTGGTCTTTTCTTCTTCTTGCTCCATGGTAGAATGTGGTCTTCAAACTAAAAACCATAACTCTTTGCTCTCCCTGTAGAGAGTTCCTTTTGATAACTTTGGAATATAGTAGTATGATCCACCACCATAGCTTGCTATTCTACTGGTCCAGTCTAGCACATGCTTTGATTGTCAGCATCAGACCCTTGACAAACCATCAGCTCAACATCTCCTTTGATGTGAAGGACTTTGATATATTCATCTTAAACAATCTTAAATATAAGTAATAGAGATTCACATCCAGCTGTGTTGTTGGTGTTGCTGAATTACAAATTGCATGAAGGAAGAATATCTCCCTGAGGAGATATCAACATAGTCCCTACTCCATTGTTGGTGGAAGAATTGATGCCATTAGATTCCAAGATCCAAGCATCATCAGAAGCTAATATCCTATCATATTTCTCTTCATTATAGATTGAAGATCCTTCCTTATTTATACTGTGCCTTACCAATTCTCTTGATGCCTTGTTTGGATGAAATCTTGGATTGCCAGCTATAGGTCTTTCATCTGTAGAAACATGAACATCCTCTGTGGTCAAGAAATAATTACCCCTACCTGAAGACTCAAATAGAATTTGTGTTGTAGGAGCTAACATTTGGGTAACCACAATTTTTACCTTAGACAGGTCCACACTTGGTTCTCCACCAATGTTTAATTACTCAAGATTGGCTTACAGGGATTCAAACTCAGTCATCTAAATTTTAGATTTCCTGACATGATCAATCATGGCAAATGACTAAGATGGACATGAAAGAGAGGATGGGAGTTCATCCCTTTGGTTTTTGGGAGGGGGAGGACTGATCTGCAAATTTGAAGTAGAAGGTGTAGAGATGTTCAATGTACTTACTTATTTGGCAATCACCGGGTCCCTTGATTGAAAAGGAAGAGGGGTTCTCTGATCAACAATTGAAATTGATGGTTGAGGTTTCTCCTCTATCTTCTCTTTGTTAGCCTACTAGGATGATTGGTTCTTAGACCTGGTAAACACTACATATGATCCTTTAACTGCTTTACCTTCACTTCTAGGTTCATCTTGGAAATTTAGGAAACTAATGTAAGAGTTGCCAGCTGATTCTTCTAGATCCTCCCTGAAGAGATCATTGCCATTTTCTTGCTCAAACTTAGGTTGGAAATAGGAAACATGTTCTGTTTCCAGATATCCAACTACTGAGTTGGTTGGAGGTGCTTCAAGGGCAAGGTTCCTCTATGGGGGAGGAAAATGATTTTGTTGCCCTTGATTCCTAGCAACATTGCTTTGATATGAATGATTTGGGAATGTCCTTCTTGGCATATCTTTATATAGAGGAGCAGAAGACATACCTTGTGCCATTTGCCTTTTCAAGGCTAGCAATTCATTTGCCAGCTTTTGTACCATTGGGTCAGTGGTGACTGTGGGTGAGTATTTAGAAGATGAAGAGGGTTTGCCTTTATTTGGATCTCTTCTTATCTTTCCTACCAGGATAAGGTCATATTCTTCAAACTTGGCTTTGAGTGTATCCCAGTTAGTCACTGATCCAAGTTACAGATGGTAGAACTAGTTTACAGCATCACCTTGTAGTGTCTCCATAAAAATATTGACTACCACATCTTCAAATTCCACCCCTATAACAACACAAGATATGCTGAAGGCTACAATGTGTTCATTAGGGTGAACTATCCCATCACTAAAAAATTTGGGGAAATTCTTTCTTGAACTACGTGGGAGTTCATGCAGAGGTGGAGTCAAGTTGAGTGGGCCAAAAGAGTTACCCTAGGGGCCTCAAACTACCATGATTTAATTAAGAAAAATAAAGATAACAAATCTAGATGGAGTGGCCAAATTATAAAACAAAAAATGGAAAAATACTGGCCCTGCTTCAGCTTGAGGCTTAAGGCTTCAAACTACGCATTCTTTCCCAGTAGCTTTGGTTTTACAGACTAGATAAAATAATGGAGGTGGAGGAAGATGGTAAGGCTATAATGATAATGGGTAAGACATGAAATGGAGTCGCCAAAATCTATTATGCAAGGTTGGGAGGAAAATTTTAGCAATGGGAAAGCACTGGAGCAGTTCGTTCTTCCACAATGGAGTAAAATGGATAGGTTATAACAATAATGGGTTATATCCCCAGTGGAGTTGCCAAAAATTGTTGGTTGATTATTTTGTCGATCAGTGTACTGATAAACAAAATAGGTTTGATCAACCAAATTAGGAAGATTGGTTATCCAAATGTGTAGGTTTACTACATCAAAAGGGGACTAATCTCTCCTCTCATCAAGGGGATGTTCCCTATACACACACACACACACACACACACACACACACACACACACACACACACACACACACACACACACACACACACACACACACAAATAGAAAATAATACTCAAGGGTAGGATAAACCATCCATCTCTCTTTCTTCAAAGATGATGTGTGTAAATCAAAGGAAAAATCTCAAGGGAAATGACAAAGAGCACTCTCCTTCTTTCAGAATTACTATTCAGCAAACCACAAGAATACTTCTGGTAGTAATTGCAAAATGTAACCAAGGACGTAGTAACTAGGAAATTGAGATTTAGCACAAAGTCTCCACCTAAATTTCCCAAAAGTGAGATACGAAGGACAATGAGGGCACAAAGTTGTCCCAAGGTCCTTTACACAGAAAGAAAAAGAAAACACACTAAAGGCAATTATGGGGGAACAAAGTCTCTCCACAGTTGACTTCAGGACACCTTCCTAACTAGTCTCACTAATTTTGCTTGTTGAATTAAAGGAATATAAAATATATTAAGGAAAAAGACATAAAAATAGTTTCCCCAACAAAAAAGATATCACAGCACAAAGTCTAAAAAGTCACTTGCTTTCTTATTCCAATAACAAAATATGATCAACAATCTGAGCTCAAAGTCTCAGTAATACCTTTCAATTTGGGCAGAGTTTCATTTTTTATTTTCAAAGAGAGATCCCTTTTACACTAACAAGAGAGTCCTTTATATAGCCTCTTCAAGACAGACTTGGGAATAGTAACACATCATGTTGCATTGAATTTTGTTAAGAAGATAGGCTAGAATTTAGGGGCATCTACCCTTTTGCTTTTCTCAATGTAGAGAAACAAGTCATGCTATTAAAAGTTTACATCTTTCAATGTCCACCTAGTGATCTGATCCTTCATCATTCCTCCTTTTTTGGTTAATTGAATCAGGTCCTGGATTCAATTTGATGTTGTGTTCCTTAGTCACTTCTTATTGGTCTTGGCCTTAAAGCCTTTGAATGCATTCAGGTCCCATAGATTTAAAATTGCAAGGATCAATGGCTATTTAATCATCGTGACTTTGACATCTGTGGGCACATCACTTTCCTTAGAAATTCCTTCAGATTTGTCATTTGAGCTTTCCTTGATGGAACTTGCCCTTCAAGCCTTGAGAAATGATCCACTTTGAGTCAGGAAGAGCCCCTCGCAAGGGTATCTACCCTTCAATCAGTCTTCAAATGGCCTTCGAGATAAGTTATTTGGATCTTCTTTAAGGCTTTTCAAAATCAATGGCTATTTTATGAACCTTAAAATTGACATTCGCACACTCATCAATACATTTGAATTTCCAATGGCTAGTTCACTGTTCTTGATTTTGATGTCTTCAGGTGCGTCACCCCTTGGGATTTCTTCAACTTTCTTGTTTTGCATCCTCTCGAAGGGAAGGTGACCCTTCAACTTTGGGAAGTGTCCTTTAATTTGATAGCTAAGAGTCCCCCGCAAGGGCACTTGCCCTTCGGGGTCCTTTGGCAGCCTTTTGTCTTTGGAATCTTTCAGAGCTTTCCTGTGGAAATTTTTCCCATAGAATTTTTCCGCAGACATTTTCTCACAGACAAAAATTCCATGGACATTTTCTCATGGACAAAAAGTTTGTAGACATTTTCCCACTTGCTTTGTCTTTGGCCTTTGGAAATTCCTTCAGGCTTTTCTCCCATAGCTTCTTTCCCGAATTCCTTCAGACTTTTTGTTTGAAGGAATTCCTTTGGACAAAAAGTCTGAAGGAATTATGCCTTTATCTTTTGACTACCTTAAACAAAATTTTGAAAGAACTTACCTTTGCAGCTTCCTTGAAAATGACCCTTTTGAAGAGTTCTTTTGTTGACCAAGTACCCTCCACAAGGGCACTTGTCCTTCGGGAGGCTCTCTTCAACTTTTGCATTGAACCACTCCTTTGAACCAAGCATTGAACCAAGCTTTGAATCAACCATTGAACCAAGCTTTGAACCAAGCTTTGAACCAAGCCGATGAACCCTTTGATGAACCGACTGAGTGAACCGAAGCATTGAACCAACTAAATTGAACCAACTTTGAGATCGCCATAGTGTTGAGAGCTTGCTTCTTTCCTACAGAGTCTATAGAAATCAACCTGTGAAGCCTATTGAACTTGGCCTGTAGAGTCCGTAGATTTTATTTTCCTACAGAGTCCGTAGATTTCTCTTCTTATAGAGTCCATAGATTCAACCCTGCAGAGTCTGTAGATTCAATCCTTTAGGGTCCATAGATTTTTGAGAAGCTTGAAAAATGAGAAATTTGAATGCCCATGACAAATTTCGTAAAGGGAAGAGACAATTTTGGTCTATATGACCAAAATAGTTCAAATGTTGTCCCAAAAATGAGTGATATTTTTAGGGGACAATAATTAACATGACCACCATTTGGGCATAGTTAACAACAACCTAGATAGATGTACGGAGGCTTCATAGGAAGTATGATGAGGCTTAGGGCATTGTTACATAGTAAGGCCATAAAAAGAGAATGTGATCCAAGGATAAGGTCGGATATTAATACAATTTATATGAGGTAACCATTACTTTAGGTTAGATGGTACTCACATTTATAGAATATAGTCAACTCTAGTTAGTGAGTTCATTGATGTCACATCACACCTCGTCTTCTCAAAGATCAGTGGCACAACCTCCTCCACAGTTGATAGTGATGGATCCACAATAATAGACACCACCACATGGAATAGGGTATATATTCAAGAGGATATGCCTTGAAGGATCCCACTGCTAGATGATTAGATTTAGAGCCTATTTTTTATTATATCTCTACATTTTGTTATTAGGAGATGTACATATTTTAGGATGTGCATTCATAATTTTGAGGTATATATGGACATTCATTTTGATATTATGATGTATATGTATTATGATATTAATTTGATATATATGATTCTACCATTTGATTTATTGATTTTTATTCATGGTGTAGATTAGATGTTTGATGTTGATGTTGTCATTATGATGTTAAATATTTTCCATGATTTTATTGTCTTCATTTTCTTGATGATGTTGCACTTGATCTAGTTAACAAATGTGATGAATGAATTTAATTTACTATTGAGGATAATGTTATTTGATTTGATGTATTAAAATTTTATCATGCCATGTATCCATTTTAAGTAATTTACATTTAATAATTAATTAGTATAATTTTCAATTATATAATAATAAGGGAAATAAAAATGGAAAAATAAAGAATTAATTATTTAATGGGAATTGGAAAGTTGAATGTCTACAAGGAAACTTACCAATTAGGACATGGATTTATAAGAGGAGATAATGATGGGATTCCAAGGAAACTTGATAATTTATTCTTGCTTTCTTATCCTCAAGATAAGTGGTTCAAATTCGAGAAAGTTTGGGAAATGGAAACAAAGGAGAGGAAAGGAAGGATTTAAATGTTTTATGGGCAAGAGGATAAAGATATAAATAGATGAATTTTATAAATCGTGTCATCTTCTCAAATAAAGGATACTAGAGTTTTTTTGGAAACCTTAGGGCCTCTTGTGTATTTATATGCTAGGATTCCATTATGGGTTATCTTTTGGCAAATCAACAATATCTACATGTTTGATGCACTTGTGCTTCAACTACAGGATTCAAGGATGAAACCCCTTAGGTTCTTACAAATCAGAGAATGAAACCCCTTTAGTTTCTAGAGGGAAATATTATATATAGGTTGTGTTTTCATGTCAAATCCTTGTTTAGATTTCAACATCTATTTTGGTATGTTGTAGTGCATTTTTATGAATAAGGGTGCAATAAATTGCTAAGCATGTGTTTAAGATTTCATAGTTAAATGTATTACTATAAATAATGATTTATTATAGAATGTGGTTATAAATTTCATTATTATAAATCGTATATATCGTTGTGGTGGTGTTGTATTGCATGCATGTGAACTCTAAGGGGATTCAGAACATAGCTGTGAAAAATCAGCATTGTATTCCTCACTAGTTTGATATAAAAGTGTGTGCATGTTATATAAGGTGTTGAAACATGCCCTGCATATGTGTGATTTAGAAAAATATTTAATATTTTAATATACTTACATAAATATTAAGTTGAGGTCATTATAGATAATGATGTAAAATATATTTTACTCTCTCCACATGCTCACTTGTAGATTTGTATCATGATTATAATACACATAGTATTCATTTTTAGGTCTTTTACTTTTATCATGGAAAATGTGATGATGTTTTGATTATGCATGTGAGAACACTTAGATATGTTTATATATCTTGTAAGGGGATGTTTCTCTTTGCATGAAATTATATATAAGAGTCAATCACTTGATATTTAATTCTTAATGTGATATTATGCATCATATTTATAAGACAAACATGATAACATTGTTGTTACTTTTCTAAGGACTAGTTCAAATAGAAATGTTCTAAATCATTGATCAAGATATAAAATATCAATAAATAAGTCTAAATATAATATACTAAACCAATACTAATTCAATTAACTAAACACAAGCAATCAATCCAATAATTCAAACACACACACACACACACACACACACACACACACACACACACACACACACACACACACACACACACATGCATTAATGCATATACACATACATTTTAAATCAATAAATAAAAAATAAGTTATCATGGTAGGCATGTAGTGATAAGGTATTACTCTTGTGTTTTTCCTCTAAGTCTAGGAGACGTCATATGGGGTAATGTGATAAACAAGACTTAAGTAAAGATGGTAGCACTGAAGATGGGGGGATTAAAGTATACATTTTAATGGAATAATAAATATGAAGTGGTTAAACTGACCCCAGATACCCCACATAATTTGGCACTTTCTACATAGTTCATCATGGACCTTAGGTCAATGTTGTTATCCCCAAAAAGGAGGAATATAATGAAAAATAACTAGATAAAAACTTGATAATTTGAGGAAATTTTTATTTTTATAGTGATAAATATCAAAGAATGGGATGATGAAAATGGGAATGATGGTGGCTTCTTTTACCTCAAATACCTATTGTATGTAAGTGTTTCCTACATAGTCTCCATAGACCTTAGGCCAATGTAGTTCTCCCAAAGATGAGAGTATAATGTATGAATGACAATGTTGATTATCATCATCATGGTTGAATGAAATATATCATCCAAAGACATAGGCTAACACCTAGGGGAGTGAGATGATAAAAAATTGATTGAATTTGATGGATAAGTCATGATTGTATAAGATTTTATCATCTGTGAAATGTTAAATGAAAATGATTTTTATGCATATAATAATAAAATGATGAAAATCAGAACAAAACCAAGAGGAAATTTTCACTATTAAATATATATAAGAGTATTATGTATAGGTGATTATAAAAAATGTAAAAATAAACATCTAACAAAGGAAAAACAACCTTGGGTGGGGTTAAATAAAAAATTGGGATGCAAAGGGACCATCATTCAACAACAATAGGATGCAAAGGAAGTGATGGTAAATTTTTAAAATGACTATAAGGAGGTCAAACAAGATTTTCAAGACATATAAAGTAAGAAAACCATGTTGAATTACTTTATTATTCTACTTACAAAGATGTGTTGATGGTGACAAAATTTAAACTATTTGATGAAATGCTTTCTGAAGCCACCTATATTATATGTAGGTCATAATCCATGTAAAAATGGTAATAGTATGTGTAAAAAGTTAATGATTAACTTAATAATGTAAAAAATAATGAATGGGAATGGGAAAGGATGTGGAAGGGGTACCCCTAAACAAGGGATATCATAGATAATGTTTGAACAAATCATGCATAAAAGCATTTGAGATGCATAATTTTCATGGGCTCATCAAGCTCTTGCACATCTATTGTATCCAACTTGTATGATTCAAAACCATAGTTTGTTATGATAATTAATAGACCAAACCAATTAGGCTCAAACTCACCTTTCTTTTCATGATCCTTGTTAGTGTTTTTTGTATTCTCTTTTAGCACAAGATCACCAATTTCAAAGTCTCTAGAAATGATGTGATTTTTTTAACTATGCCCTAACCAATTTTGATATGATTTGAGATGGTTCAAGGTGACTAGAATTTTCTCATACAATAGTTCTAGCTCTTGTAGCTAGCATATTATATACTCTTTATCACAAATAATGTATTATAATGAAATTTAATGGGAAGGCAACTTGATCTCAATTGTGAGGGTAGATTCAAAGCCAAAAACTAGGGAATAGGGTGTTGTACCTATAAGCATTTGAATGTTGGTATGGTAATCCCATCAACTAGGGAGTAATTGTAAATTCAACTCATGGCCAACATTTTTTATGATATTTTTAATAATTTTGAAAATGATATTATTACATGCCTCAACTTAGTCATTGCCATAGGGATATTAGGGAGGTGACCATTTATGTTTCATACAAAATTGTGCATAGAGGTATTTGACATCCTTATTTTTGAAGGACTTTCCATTATTTGATATGATGGTTTAAGGAATACCATATTGATAAATTATGTGATTTAGATTAAATTTGTATATATGTTTACTAGTTATGTAAGTGAGAGGAATTTCCTCAACCCACTTACTAAAATACTCTGTGGCAATTAGGATATGTTTATGGCCATCTCATATTATGGGATTTATCTTCCCTATGAGATTGAGTCCCTAAATTGAAAACAAAAAATGAGATATAATAGGATAAATTTCTTGAGGGAGAGAATTAAATCACCATGTTTTTATAAGAAAGACACTTATTTATATAAGCACACACATCTAATTCCATTATGGGCCAATAGTATCTTATCTAAAGGAGTTTCTTGGAATGACCATTCACTAATATGTTCCACACAAATCCATTTGTGTACATCTTTGATTGATAATTTAAATTCATCTAAGTTTTAAGACAAAGTAACATCCCATCATAACATCTATGATAGAGCATACCACTGATTAAAGTGTAACAATATACGTTATTAATAGAGGATTTATGTTGATTATGTGATAAGTTAATGGGAAAGATATGGTATTGAACGTAAGTGCATATGTATTGGTACCAAGGGGAATTAGGACCGATAATAACAAATACCATTTCTACTTTTTGGAAAACTCTAAACTAGTGTGGGAATATTTTAAATGAGGAGTTGATATTCATAGAAATTATAATATATTTATATCAATGATCCAATATCTTCCATTGCATTAAGTGATATCTTATTAGCTCTTGGTATTTGATTAAATTGGATGCATTAAAATTTCTATTTAATACTACCAACCATGACTTTGTACAACATGATTTTTTTTCCTTTTTTCAATACTGATATGTAACCTAATTAATAAATAATTATGAATCTTTGTAGACACCCAATTGTTGAATGTTCCATTGCACTATGAGGCTAAGTCCTACAAATAGTGACTCATACATTTAAATAATATTGATGCATGAAAAACTGATTCAAAATGCCTTGGTATGGTATTCCCTCATGGAATAATGAATAGAACACTCTCCCTTAAACCACCAGATGTGAAGGAATAGTTAAAATATAGATTTCATTGATGTGATTCATCTAGAGTAAAGATAGACTCACTAGGTAAATAGATGTTTAAATGACGTGTGTATGACAAAGGTGCCTTGACAAGCTGGTATATAATTAATTTACTTTTGATAGATTGAATATATGGATATCAATGTAAAAATCACTAAGTAACATAACCCATTTAGCCATGTAGCTAGTCAAAATTGATTTAGATAAAAGGTTACTAGAGTAGATCAAATTTAACAGTTAAGATGGTTTTCTTATTCAACATTTAATGACATAATTTATGGGATGTGAATACCAATGCCAAGAATGATTTATTAATTTTTGTATAATTATGATAATTTATGTCTTGATCAGATAGTATAATGCACATTCTTTTCCCTGATCATTATACTGGGCTAAAATTTCCCCAAGGCATGTTTAGTCATTAAAATGTATATCAATGACAACTTCCCTAGTGTTGGTGGGGATAACACTAGTGGATTTTCCAAATAAGTTTTCAAATTATCAAATGATTATTTAAAATTGGTGTTCCATTGAAAGGTGGTTTCATTCATAAATATTTGAGTAAAAGAATGGCATTAATTAACAAGTTACGAAATGAATCTATGAATGGTCTAAATTTTACATTATTGTTTGCATAGTTGTTTTAAATTTTATGGGGGTAAATTTTTTGATGTACTTAACATTCATAGGATCAACTTTAATAACATTAAGGGACATAATGAATCATAAAAATTTACTTAAATTGACACCAAATATACATTTGTTTAGATTAAGGTACACCTTATATTCATGAAGCCACTCAAAGATTAGCTAGAAAATTATTGGGTGTTATGCACATGTTCTTTATTTTCCTTGAATATCATCAACATAATCCTAAAAAATATCATGCATAATTTCATGGAAGATGATAGTCATCACATGTTGATATATAGGGTTGGTGTTTTTAAATCCAAATGACATAACCTGATAATACAATGTTACCCATGGAGTGATGAATGTTATTTTATGTTGATCTTATGGTGCTATTTTAATCTAATTTTACCTTGGAAAACCATCCATGAGGAATATAATTTCATATCCTACCATTGATTCTATGATCATATCAATTTTAGGCAATGGGAAATCATCCTTGGGACATGCTTTGTTGATATATCTAAAATTTGTGCATAAGTTAATACCAATGAGTTTATTATTTATGGGGATGATATTATAAATCCATTCATAATAATCAATTTATATAAGGAATCATGATCACAATAATTTATCCAATTCATTATTGACTAAGATGCCAATACACAGATGCATTTTCTATAGCTTATGTTTAATAGTCTTGGCATCTAGGTGCACAACAAGATGGTTTATGACCAAAGATGGATCTAGCCCAAGCATATTAGCATAAGACCATGTAAATATGTTAATTAATTAATTAAGAATGGTGAATATGAATTTCATTCCTTTATAGTGAGGGATGCACCAATCTTGACAACTTTAGGATAATCTATAGTACCAATATTGACTATGGTGATGTCTTCCATAAGCAAAGTGAAACCATCCTATAATATAGTGGGTACTGATGGGAACTAATATTATCTACCTAATTTTGGGACATCAAAATAACCCATGTAAGATCACTCAGAATCACCCATGGAAGGTAATGTCCATTAAAAAAATGCTTGACTAAAATCTTGAACAAACCATTCAAATGTTATTTATTCCTCTAGACTAATATTTAAACTAAATATAATGCAAAAAATTGTGGGGCTTTGTGTTTCCTATGGAAGAGAGTGAAATTACACTTCATTTGGCTCATAAAATAAGTTTTCACCAAGGGACTCATATTTATTTTTACTTTTACCCTGGTTAGAAAATTCGTCGAATAAGTTTTCACTAGTGGACCTCAATGTTTGATTTTAATTTTAATTTTATTGACTAAATAAGTTTTAGTGCTCTCCAAAGTAGGCAATAGGGTCCATTGTAATTTTAAATCCTTTTTTTCCTCCAATCAACAAACCATCCGTAGTGCCCATGAATTCTAAAATTGTTTCTTCATTTTAGAAGTCTTTAAATGGTATAACTTGATTTTGTTGGTCCCAATCAACTAATTCAAGATAATTGAGGGTAAGAGGGAAATTGGATGTGGATGTGGATGTGATGGTAATGATGAAATTTTTATCAAAGATTTTCATGTCAGATAGATCATTAGAGATACTATAGTATGATTCTATTTTTCTATCAAGATCATCTTAATTAGATGTTAAATTTGTGTCACTCTCAAGATCTGAGGGGTCACCCCTAGGAAATTTGTATCCAATGCCTCAAGTACCTTTATGTTTGGTTTCAAAGAGAATCTCAATAACACCTTGCTACTTTTATCCCAATCCCTTTCTTTTATAATCTTGATGTTCCTTTATTATATTGGGAATGGAATATTTAGTGTTATGATAGGAAGAGGTAAAATAATCATTATATAGTGAAGAATGCATACAATAGATGAGTTATTATTTATCGAAAAAACCATTTTTTAACAAAAAGAGGGTGTCACCTTGGATGAGAAATAACCCTTTTATGTCACTCCATCTTGGGCATACCATGAGATTTGGGAGATTTTGTAAATTTGGCAATATGAAAGGCATATTTGCTGTTATATATGTCATGATCCTTATCTTCAATTATGAAATGGTGATAAATTTGAGGAGGTAGAGCATTAAAAGTGGATGAAAGGTTACTTGGGTTAATATAATTAGACTTAGGAGACTCAAGAGCTACAATATTATCCTTTTTGGTTGCATATTCAGTGCTAGGATAGAAGTTGTATTGACTATATATGGCTTGTAAATGCTTACAATATTTATATGGTTACAAATCACTTGGAATAGTAACCTCCATTCTAGAATGGGGGAATTTTAGACATTGATGTAACATAGAATGGACTACATATACTTCATGGATCCAAGGACATCCAAGGAGTAAAGTCTATATTATTTCAATGTCATTGACATGGAAAAGGGTATTATGGGTGAGAGGCCAACAAGGATAGATAAAAAAATGGTGCTTACTGATTCTATCTCTACATTATCATATTCCTTAATAGTAATTGTCTTTGGTTGTATATCTATTGAAGTGGACCCTAAATTTTTGATGAATTTCAATGAGGTAATGTTTAAACCTAAACGATTGTCTATTAAAACCCTATTGACCTTATGATGGGAAATTCTTACTTCAATATAAAGGTTATTATTATGTAGTGGACCAAGGAATGCCATGTCACTTTGGAAACTTTTGAGATGTTGGACTAGGAATAAATGACCCAAAAATTCTTGGAATTGGGTGGGATCAATGTCATTTAGAACCTTGGTTTATCTCATAAGCTCATATAGTATTTCCTTGTAGATTTTAGATGTATAAAAAATATATGGAATATAAATTTACGTTAGTGTCTTGTTTAATTATTCCATAAGATCATACTTATTCTTAATGGATGAATAATATGGTTAGATTTGTTGGTTGAATATTTTGTCGATTAGCGTACTGATAACCAAAATAAGTATGATCAGCCAAATTAGGAAGATTGGTCATCCAAATGTGTGGGTTTACCATGTCAAAAGGGGACTAATCTCTCCTCTCATCAAGGGGAGGTTCGCTATATATATATATATATATATATATAAATATAAAATACTCAAGGGTAGGATAAATCATCCATGTCTCTTATTTCAGAGATGATGTGTGAAAATCAAAGGAGAAATCTTAGGGATAATGATAGAAATCACTTCTTTTATTTTAGAAGTACCATTCAACAAACCACAAGAATCTTCTTGGTAGTAATTGCAAAATGTAACCAAGGTTGTAGTAACCAGCAAATTGAGATGTAGCACAAAGTATCCACCAAAATTGCCCAAGAGTGAGATACAAAGGACAATGAGGGCACAAAGTCATCCAAAGGTCCTTTACAAAAAAACAAAAATAAAAAACACACTAAAGGCAATTGTAGGGGCACAAAGTCTCTCCACAGTTGGATTTAAGACGCCTTCCTGACTACTTTCACTAATTCTGCTTATTAAATTAAAGGAATAGAAAATATATTAAGGAAAAAGACATAAGAATAGTTTCCCTAATAACAAAGATATCATAGCACAAAGTCTGAAAAATCACTTGCTTTCTTATTCTAATAACAAAATATGATCAACAATCTGAGCTCAAAGTCTCAGTAATGCCTTTCAATTTGGGTAGAGTTTTGTTTTTGATAATCAGAGAGTGATCATTTACAATAACAAGAGTCTCCCTTATATAGCCTCTTCAAGAAGGACTTGGGAATTGTAACACATCATGTTGCATTGAATTTTGTTAAGAAGACATGCTAGAATTTAGGGGCATTTACCAATTTGCTTTTCTCAATGTAGAGAAATGGGTCACGCTATTGAAAGTTTGCATTTTTCAATGTCCACCTGACGATCTGCTTCTAGAAACATATCCGATGTGCAAATCTTTATGATCAATCCTCATCATTCCTCATTTTTTGGTTAATTGAATCAGGTCCTTGATTCAATGTGATGCTATGTTCCTTAGTTGCTTCCTGCTGATCTTGGCCTTAAAGCTTTTGAATGCATTTAGGTCCATAGATTTAAACCTACAAGGATCAATGGCTATTTCATTGTCGCAACTTTTACATCTGTGGGCACATCTCTTTCCTTGGAAATTCCTTCGGCTTTGTCATTTGATCTTTCCCAGAGGTTACCTGCCCTTTGGGGCCTTGAGAAATGGTCTACTTTGGGTTGGGAAGAGCCCTTCACAAGGGTATCTGCCCTTTGAGCGGTCTTTAGATGGCCTTCAGGCTTCTTTCTTCCAGTGGGTCACTAAGTTTTTTGGCTCTTCTTTAAGTCTTTCCAAAATCAATGGCTATTATACAAACCTTGAAATTGACATTCATGCACCCGTCACTATGTTTGAATTTCTAATGGCTAGTTCACTGTTCTTGACTTTGATGTCTTCAGGTGCATCACCCCTTAGAATTTATTTAGCTTTGGGTAAGTTTCCTTTAATTTGGTAGTCAAGAGTCCCTCACAAGGGCACCTGCCCTTTGAGGTCCTTCGGTGGCCTTTTGTCTTTAGAGTCCTTCAGAGGTTTCTTGCAGACTTTTTTTGCAGACATTTTCTCACAGACAAAAAGTCTGCAAGAATTGTTTTAGCTACTTTGTCTTTGGCCTTTCTTTTGGAAGTTATTTTGGGATTTCCTCCTGTAGCTTCCTTGAATTTATTTAGAGTTTTGTCTAAAGGAATTCCTTCAGACAGAAGTTTGAAAGAATTCATTTATTACCTTAGTCTTTCCTTTCTTTCGGAGGAAAAAGTCTGAAGGAATTCTTTCGAACAATTTCCCCAAAGGAATTGTCTCTTTGTTATTTTTGCTAGGGGAACTTTTTTGAAGGAAATCCATTTGCTCTTTTGGCCTTTAAATTGGTCTATTTGCCTCCTTCCTACCCTCTGCAAGGGCTGTTTATCTCTTGGAAATTTGCCATAGTCATTTTTATGTGAATTTCAAGTTGTGACATGTGGCAGCATCCACTGCTCTTAGAAACAAAGTAAAAAGAGGATCAGAAGATGACACTTGTCAACATCTATTGAGTTCTGTCAGGTTTTTGCTTGCTTCCCTTTGCAAGGGTTCTAGGCCTTGGTTCACCGCCCTCCGCAAGGGCTGTTTGATCCTTTGGCTTTGGGGTAACCCCTTGATCCTACTAATTAAACCAACTGATTGAACCAACTTTGGTTCAACGGTTTAATGGTTCATTCCCTTTGACCGCTTGAACCAAGATTCTTTGAAACAAGCCTCATTGAACCCATTGAACCTTTGAACCAAATTGGTTCAATCAGTTCATTATTTTTATTTGGCTAAGTTCTTTTGGTCTTACGCGTTGAACCATTTGGTCATTGAACTTGTTGAACCATTGAACCTTTGAACCAAAGTGGTTCAATGGTTCAACAGTTCAATGATTCAAGCATCATAAACTTATTCTTTAGATTAAACCTACTTTTAGAAGCCTTTAAACCTGTTGAAATTTGAACCTTGAAGTGGTTAAACTTTGAACCTTGGAAAATGCACTTAAATCTTGCTACTGATGTTGAACCTTTGAACCCATTGAACCCATTGAACCAAAATGGTTCAAGTTTCAGCAGTTCAATAGTTTAATCCTTGCTTAGAAGCTTGCTGATGAAGTCTTTTGGTTGAGCCTTGTCATTGAACCAACTTCAAAATCACCTAAGTGTTGAGAGCTTGCTTCTTTCCTATAGAGTCTGTAGATATCAAGTTGTGAAGTCCGTTGAACTTGGCTTGTAGAGTCTATAGATTTTCTTCCTATAGAGTCCATAGATATTCTTCCTGTAGAGTCCATAGATTCAAGCCTGTAGATTCAAGCCTGTAGAGTCTATAGATTTTCTGAGAATCTTGAAAAATGAGAAAGTTGAATGCTTAGAACAAATTTTGAGAATGGAAGAGATTATTTTGGTCTGAGGAACCAAAATAGTTCACATGTTGTCTCAAAAAAATGAGAAGTCTATTTTTGGGGACAATAGCTAGCTCCAATTGGGGAACTTCTATCAATTATAAAAAAGAATTGAAGGGAGTAGAATCCAAAATCTCTAGTGTCTTCATGTGTACCATTGGGATATGGAGTCATGTTACCCAAAAATGAAAGGCACAAAAAATGGAAACAAATAAAACAAAATAGAATTAAAAACTATACAAATATACATATGTATAGATGCAATGATCTGATACTTCAAGAGTTGAAGTGTTTTAGATTCTGCCCATTGTGAGGCAGAGAAAAGAGTGTGCCATCTTGATATTTCAGCAGAAATCTATTTTCACCATTGTGTTGATGAATTATAAATGGGCCTCTTCAAAGGGAGTCAAAATTTCCATGCATCCCTTTTGGTTCTCTCCTTTTGTCCCACAACAGGACTTGAACGCCAATTTGAAAATCATGATTTTTGGCCTTTTGGTCAAAGAATTTCTTTACCAGACTTTGATGAGCAGAAATTTGGTCCACCACCATGGTTCTCTGTTCATCTAGCTCAGTTAGGCACATGATTCTCTTATCAAGAGAGCTTTCATATGTCTGATCTTCAATTGCTTTTGCCAATTTCAAGGCTGACAATTCTAAGGTGATTGGTATTTCAGCATTGATACCATAAAGAAGTTAAAAACAAGACATACCAATTGCCCTTTTTGGTGTGATTCTATCTACCCATAGAGCATCAACCAATGCTTTATGCCATGTCCTTTGATTGTCATCTACTAGTTTTTTGATGGTAGTTACTAGGTTCTTATTGATTGATTTAGCTTGTCCATTCCCTTGTGGAAAATAATCAAAAGAATTGGAAAGTGTAATTACATAATGAAAACAAAATTGTGTTATCTCCTAGGAGGTGAAACAAGCTGCATTATCAGTAACAATTTTGGTTGGAACTCCAAACTTAGAAATGATATTCTCCTTGAGGAAATTGCATACAACTTCTGAAGTAACATGCTTAGTTGGGATTGCTTCTACCCACTTGGTGAAATAGTCAGCTGTTGTAATAACATAATCATGTCTAGCACTTGAAGATGGGTTTATAGTTCCAATAAAATCAATTCCCTATTGCTGGAAAGGTTCTTCTATGATCACTAGCTTGAGAGGCAGGGCATCTAACTTGGGTCTTCCAACAAATTGTTGGCAAAGTTCACATTTTCTCACCCACTTATATGCATCTTGGAAAAGAGTTGGCTAGTAATACCTGGCTTGTAGAATCTTTTGAGCAGTTACAGGAGCAAAAAAATGTCCCCCATAGGTTAGATTGTGGAAAGATTTCAAAAGTTGTCTTTATTGCTCTTTGTCTACACAACAAAGGAATACTCCATTTATGCTTCTCTTGTACAAGCTGTTGTCCCAAAGGACAAAATTGGTAGCTTTCGACTTGATAGTCCTCCTTTATTTATAAGACAAATGAGCAGGACATTCACCATAAGTAAGGAAATGAGTAATAGTTGAATACCACTCATTGGTAGTGGAGACAAAAAGGACTATTGGTGTGTTTTCCACTTCAGCTTCTACATGTTGTGTATCTTTTGGCTCATTATTATCAATTAATTAGCATAGACATTTTCCCCTCACCAGCTTTGTTGGCTTGATGTCTAGATCAAACTCTTAGATCTTTGCAATCCAATTGCCTCTTTTTGTACCAAACTCCTGCTGAGTTAATATGGACTTGACTGTAGTGTCAGGAACTAAGGCAGTAGTGTGTGAATTCAAGATATAGAAATGGAAATGTTTGATTGCTTTCACCACTACATAAGCATGATTCTCTACATTTGAATACTTCATCTCATGATTTTTGAGAGGGTAAATCATGAAAAAAAGAGGAGATTCCATACCTTCCTTGTCTTGTTGAACAAGAATTGCTAAAAGCATGTGTTCAAAAGCATAGCTATATATGAAAAAAAATTTGTTGTAATCTGGACAAACCAAGGTAGGGGCGTGAGCAATGGCAGTCTTGATATCCTAAAATGCTGACTTGCCTTCTTTAATTCAGCAAAAGGTGGTCTTCCCTTTCATCATGTTCACAATGTGTCTAGTCTTCTCAGCAAATTCAGGGATGAACCTCTGTAAGAAATTCACCTTTTCAAAGAAAGAGTGAACAATAGTTTTACTTGTAGGCAAATTAAGCTCTTGAATAGAATTGACTCTGTCTAAGTCAATCTTTATGCCTTCTTTAGACATAATGTGTCTAAGGAGTTTCCCCTTTGTTACTCCAAAAATGGACTTCTTAGGGTTCAAGAAAATACCATTCTAGCGGCAGTGCTCCAGCACTTGTTGTAAGTGGCGTACATGATCAAAATGGTGCTTTGAAAAAATGGTTAAGTCATCAAGGTATACCACTATGAATTTACATATCTCATCTTTGAAAGCTAGGTCCATTGCTCTTTGAAAGGTCAAACCAGCATTTATCAAGCCAAAAGGCATTCTTCTATATGCAAATGTACCCCAAAGTGTAGTGAATGCAGTCTTGTGTTGGTCTGCTTCACTAACTTCAACTTGATTATATCTTGAGTAGCCATCTAGCATTGATAACATCTCTAAACATGTCATTATTTAAAGCACTTGATCCATAATTGGCAAAGGGTAATTATCTTTCAAAGATGACTGATTCAAATTCCTGAAATCTACACAAATGTGAATTTTGCCACTCTTCTTCCTTACAGGCACTATGTTTACAATCCATGTGGAATGATGGATTGGAAAGATGATTCTAGAATTTAACATTTTTTGTATCTCAGACAGAATAGTACCTGATATTTTTAGATTGTACTATCTAGATTTTTACTTATAAAGCATTGAGTCAGCCTTGAGAGGAATGTCATGGCAGATTTCATCAGGTCTGAGAGACTTCATGCCATCATAAGAATATGCTAAAACATCCATGTATTGACAGAGTAAAGTGGTGAACTTGAATCTTTCTTCAGGGGTGTAGCACTTACCAATGTTAACCATTTTAGGATTTTTTTTAGTAGTCAGATTTACTTGATCAAATCCCTAAGAGAACCTTGAACCTGTTTGTTGTTGTTTGATGAATCTATCATGCTTGTCAAATAATTTCTCAAGAGAAACCAGGCCTTTTGGAATTTTATTTCCTTTCATATTTTAGAATTCTTCATTTATCTCTAAACTAGATTCAGAGGCTGATTCATACTTCTGAGATTCACTACCTTCAAAATGTAGTTGTTTGAAATTGTCTTTTCATTCCAGGAAGGCAATGATTTGATGATCATCATTGAATACTTGCCAATGATAAGTATTGTCAGAAACACTTGGTCTATAGACTAGCTCAATAGTATACTTGTCTTCTTTGAAATCTGAGTGAGAAACTAAGAGAGTTCCTAAAATAAGTGCATTATCTTTGTCATTAGATTCCCTGGGTATGGCATAAATATTGAAAGCATCAAAGATTTCAATTTGGTCCCAAACTAGGTTGTGATATTGGCGTAATCTTTCATTCTTGGTTTGGCATAAGTTTGTCACTTGACAAACCACTAATTCAGCATCCCCTTTGGCATGAAGAAACTTGATGCCTTTGTCTTGAGTAGCTTTCAATCCAAGAAATAGAGATTCATATTTAGTTGTATTGTTAGTGTTACTAAATTGTAATTTGTAAGATGAAGGAAACATATCTCTTTGAGGAGATATCAACACAATCCCAGCTCCCGAACTGGTAGAGGAACAATTGCCATCAAATTCTAGAGTCCATACCTCATCAGATATTAATTTTTCTTTAGACTTTCCTTCGTTAGAGAGGGAGGGTCCTTCATTTGTATTGCAACCTACTAGTTCTTCTGCTATTCTAGTTGAACTAATTTTTGGGTTGACACTTTCAATAATTTTATCAGGTGTTTCATGCACTTTGTCTGTAGATAAAAAGTAGTTACCCAAACTTGAGGATTCAAAAAGAATTTGAGCTTCAAGGGCTGATGTTTGGGTGACCACATATTTTTCCTCCTTTTCAGGGAGCAACCTCTTCATTACACCTTTGACAAGGATTCTTGCCTTAGACAGGTCCATGCTTAGGTCTCCTCCCACATCATTGCAAAAATTTCATCCAAGCGAAATGCCATAAGATGCTAGGATGTTAGCCACCAAGACAGTCATCTTGAATCTCTTGTCTGGAAACATTGCAAATGCAAATTGGGCATCTTTGATTTGCCCTAGCAATGGTACTTGTTTATTTTCCATGGAGAAACATCTCCCAAATGTTTTGGTTAGTGTGAGACCAAAATATTTAGCTACTTTAGCAGGCATGACATTGTCAGTTGTGCTTGTGTCTATAATACAATTACATAGCTTGTGACCATTTATTAACAGGGAAACATAGAAAGATTCTATTTTCCCAGGGGCAGCTGGACGGGTAATGACAAGATTATTCAGAATGGACATGTTCTTTGGTGAATCAGGAGTTACCTTTTTAGCTTCTTGTCCTATAGGGATAGTTTGCTTCTTGACGCATTAGACCAACTTATCCAATTGATCAGGATTGGACTGCAAATATCCAAATTCAGAAATTTGTATTTTTGTCTTTTTGACATGATTGATTATGTCAAATGGTTGAATTGAGATAGGTACAGAGGAAGGTGTTTCAACCTTTTAAGTTTTATGAGGGATGGGAGGAGGGCTGGTTTGCAAAATTGAAGTAGAAGGTGAAAGTGAAATTGATGTACTTACTTTTTGGCTGATCATCAGATCCTTTGACTAGTAAGGCAGAGTGGTTCCACACTTAGCAATTGTAATTTCTAGTTGAGGTTGCTCCTCTGTCTTCCCTTTATCAGCATGCTAGACTAATTGGTTCTTGGATCTGGTAAACACTGCATATGATCCATCAAAAGCTTCTCTTTTGCTTTTAGGTTCATCCTGGTAGTTCAGGAAACCAATGTGGGAGTCGCCAGCTAATTTTTCTTGATTTTATACAATGAGATCATCATCATTTTTTTGATTTAATTCAGGATAGAAAGATAACTCTGATTCTACTTCAAGATATTCCATTTCTTAATTGGTTGGAGGAGCTTCTAGGGAAAGTTCCCCTTGTGGGGGAGGAAGATGATTTTATTACCCTTGATTCCTGGTAGCATTGCCTTGAGATGACTAATTTGGAAATGTCCTTCTTGGCATATCTCTGTATGAAGGATTAGAAGACATTCCTTACACCATTTGCTTTTTGAGAGCAAGCAACTCATTTTCCAAATTTTGCACCATTGGATCTATGGTGCTTGTAGATGAATATTAGAAGATGATGAAGGTCTATTTCTATTTGGATCTCTTCTTATCTTCCCTGCTAAGATGAGATCATCTTCTACCTTAGTGGCTAAATGTTGAGCTGTAGCAAGATCTATTTGACCATCACATCTCAAAAGAAAACTTACATCAGGTAACTAAGAATTAATGAAGAAGCATTTGAGATTCTCAGTTATAGGTTAAGTAATTACAATAATTCTATTCCTTAGTTTGTCAAACTTAGCTATGAAGTCCCTCATTGGTTCATGAGGTTATTTATTCATCTGTGTAAGTTGAGCCAGAAGTGCATGTGCATCTTATGCAGGTTTGAATATGGCTTCAAACTTAGCTTTGATGGTATTCCAATCACTTACTGATCGAGCCTGTAGATGATAAAACTAATCTACAGCAACATCTTGTAATGTTTATATAAATAGCCTGACTACTACATCTTCAAATTCTACTCCAATTATGCCACATGCTATGCTAAAGGCTGCAATGTGTTCATCAGGATGAACTTTTCCATCACCATAGAATTTGGTGAAATTCTTCCTTGAATTGTGTGGAAGCTCATGTAGAGGTGGAGTAAGATTGAGAAGACCAAAAGAATTACCCTAGGGGCCTTGAGCTACCATTATATGACTATGAAAAGGAGGAATAACAAATCTCAGAGGGGTAATTATTGACAAAGCTTTATCAACAATAGAAGTGGATACTTCATCTAGCAATGGATATTTGACTTTAGTAGGAATAAAGCTCTTAGTTCGTTGGAGGTGAGATGGTGAAGGAAACAGATCAAAATTAATTTGCTATACCAACTCGAATACAGGGTCAAAAATACCTTTATCCCTTTGGCTTTGTGTATACCTTGAATCTGCCAAATTTTGAAACAAAAAATGGAAAATAATTGACCTTGCTTTAGTTTGAAGCTTGAGGCTTTAAACTGCGTGTTCTTTCCCAGTTAGTGTGGAGGTGAATGGTAAGGTTATAATAATAATGGGTAAAACATAGAAATGGAATGGAGTCTATAATGGATAATGGTAGAGACTAATTTCATCTAAAACTTGAGGTTTTAGAATGTACATAACTATATCCCCAGCGGAGTCACTAAAAATTATTGGTTGAATATTTTGTCGATCAGTGTACTAACAAACAAAATAGGTCTGATCAGCCAAAGTAGGAAGATTGGTCATCCAAATGTGTGGGTTTACCTCATCAAAAGGGGACTAATATCTCCTCTCATTAAGGGGAGGTTCCCTATATATATATATATATATATATATATATATATATATATATATATATATATATATATATATATATAAACAAAAAATAATACTCAAGGGTAGGATAAATCATCCATCTCTCTTTTTTCAGAGATGATGCATGTAAATCAAAGGAGAAATCTTAGGGATAATGATAGAAATCACTCCTCTTCTTTAAGAAGTACCATTCAAAAAACCACAAGAATCTTCTTAGTGGTAATTTCAAAATGTAACTAAGGTCGTAGTAACCAACAAATTGAGATGTAGCACAAAGTCTCCACCTAAATTTCCCAAGAGTGAGATGCGAAGGAAAGTGAGGTAAAAAATTCATCCCAAGGTCCTTTACATAGAAACAAAAAGAAAAAACACACTAAAGGCAATTGTGGGGGCACAAAGTATCTCTAAAGTTGGATTCAGGATGCCTTCCTGACTACTTTCACTAATTCTGCTTATTGAATTAAAGGAACAAAAAATATATTAAGGAAAAAGACATAAGAATAGTTTCCCCAACAACAAAGATATCACAACATAAAGTCTGAAAATTCACTTGCTTTCTTATTCCAATAACAAAATATGATCAACAATCTGAGCTCAAAGTCTCAGTAATGCCTTTGATTTTGGGCAGATTTTTGTTTCTGATAATTAGAGAGTGATCATTTACAATAACAAGAGAGTCCCTTATATAGCCTATTAAAGAAGGACTTGGGAATTGTAACACATCATGTTGCATTGAATTTTGTTAAGAAGACATGCTAGAATTTAGGGGCATTTACCCATTTACTTTTCTTAATGTAGAGAAATGGGTCACACTATTGAAAGTTTGCATTTTTCAATGTCCACCTGGCAATCTACTTCTAGAAACATATCTAATGCACAAATGTTTCTGATCTTTCCTCATCATTCCTCCTTTTTTGGTTAATTTAATCGGGTCCTCGATTCAATTTGATGCTCTATTCCTTAGTTGCTTCCTGCTAATCTTGGCCTTAAAGCTTTTGAATGCATTCAGGTCTGTAGATTTAAACCTACAATGATCAACAGCTATTTCATTATCATAACTTTGACATATGCGGGCACGTCACTTTCCTTGGCAATTCCTTCAACTTTGTCATTTGAGCTTTCCTGGAGGTGACCTGCCCTTTGGGGCCTTGAGAAATGGTCCGCTTTGGGTTGAGAAGAGCCCCCTGCAAGGGTATCTGCCCTTCGGGTGATCTTTGGATGGCCTTCTAGCTTCTTTATTTTGATGGGTCGCTAAGTTTTTTGGATCTTCTTTAAGGCTTTTCAAAATCAATGGCTACTTTATGAACCTTGAAATTGATGTTTGCGCACCTGTCACTATGTTTGAATTTCTAACGACTAGTTCACCGTTCTTGACTTTGACGTCTTCAGGCGCATTACCCCTTGGACTTTCTTTGGATTTGGGGAAGTGTCCTTTAATTTGGTATTTGAGAGTACCTTGCACCTATGGGCACCTACCCTTCGGGGTCCTTCGGTGGCCTTTTGTCTTCAAAGTCATTCCGAGGTTTCTCGCAAACTTTTTTTGTAGACATTTTCCCATAGACAAAAAGTCTGCAAGAATTGTTTCGACTGCTTTGTCTTTGGCCTTTATTTCATAAATTATTTCGATCTTTTCTCCCACAACATCCCTAAATTTCTTTGGACCTTTTGTCCTAAGGAATTCCTTAAGACAAAAGTCCAAAAGAATTTGTTTCTTGCCTTAGTCTTTCCTTTCTTTCAGAGGAAAAAGTCTGAAGAAATTCTTTCAGACAATTTCCTTGAAGGAATTGTCTCTTTGTTATTTTTGCCAGGGGAACTTTTCTGAAGGAAATCCCTTTGCTCTTTTGGCCTTTAAATTGGTCCATTTTCCTCCTTCTTGCCCTCCATAAGGGTTGTTTGTCTCTTGGAAATTTGCTTTAGTTGATTTTATGTGAATTTCAAATTGTGACATGTGGCAGCATCCACTACTCTTAGAAACAAAGTGAAAAGAGGCTCAAAAGATGACACTTGTCGGCATCCACTGAGTTCTGTTGGGTTTTTGCTCATGGCCCTCCACAAGGTCTGTTTGATCCTTTGGATTTGGGGGAACCCCTTGATCCTACTGATTGAACCAACTTTGGTTCAATGGTTGAATGGTTCATTCCCTTTGATCGCTTGAACCAAGATTCTTTGAAACAAGCCTCGTTGAACTCGTTGAACCTTGAACCCATTAAACCTTTGAACTAAACTAGTTCAATCGGTTCATTCTTTTTATTTGGCTAAGTTCTTTTGGTCTTACGTGTTGAACCATTTGGTCATTAAACCTGTTGAACCATTGAACCTTTGAACCAAAGTGGTTAAATGGTTCAACGGTTCAATGATTCAAGCATCATAAACTTGTTCTTTTGATTGAACCTACCTGTAGAAGCCTTTGAACTTGCTGAACTTTGAACCTTGAAGCGGTTGAACTTTGAACCTTGGAAAATGCACTTAACTCTTGCCACTGATGTTGAACCTTTGAACCCATTGAACTCGTTGAACCAAAATGGTTCAAGGTTCAACATTTTAATGGTTCAATCCTTACTTAGAAGCTTGCCGATGAAGTCTTTTGGTTGAGCCTTGTCATTGAACCAAATTTGAAATCGCATAAGTGTTGAGATCTTGCTTCTTTCCTCCAGAGTCCATAGATATCAACCTGTGAAGTCCATTGAACTTGGCCTGTAGAGTCCGTATATTTTCTTCCTGTAGAGTCTGTAGATTCAAGCCTGCAAAGTCTGTAGATTCGAGCCTGTAGAGTCCATAGATTTTTTGAGAAGCTTGAAAATGAGGAATTTGAATGCTAAGAACAAATTTCAAGAATGGAAGAGATTATTTTAGTCTGAGGAACCAAAATAGTTCACAAGTTGTCTCAAAAAAATGAGAAGTCTATTTTTGGGGACAATAAGATTTAGAATGCAAAGGGCGTTGGGCTGGATTATTATTTGGAGGTGATGAATGATCTTGGATGGTAACTTATGGACGTCGAGATGTAACAATGAAATTTAGAGTTAGAAGAGGGTTACTATAATTAGAAGGAGGAAATGTAGGACTTGGAATTGTAACCCATGGATGCCAAGTCATAACAATGTAATTTTGAGTTGAAAGAGGGCCACTAGGATGTAAAGAGAGAGGTCCTAGAATAGAAGGGGAAATAAGTTGAATAGTTTTATATGAAAGATGGAGGTTGATATTAATAGTGGCCACATAATTGTTGGTAATATGTCCCATAATATTGTTATAGTCATATCCCACATTATGATAGCCAATTTGATTAGTCTGGGAATCCTAATATTGATTGTGATTATTTTTCTATTGATGTTTGTCCTAATTTAGATTTTAATTGTTTTGATTTTTGTTTTTTTTATTGTTTTTAGGTGGATGATGATTATTGGAATTATGATTTGGGAAGGGGTCTTTTTAGATACTCATGTTATGATTTGAATTAGAAGTAGCATTCTATAAAGCGATTTCACCTTGATAAAGTAATTCCTAAATGAAGTGACTGAGTTACGTACACCTATACCATGCGGGCTTTGGTTGGTTATCATCAAAAGGATTGGTATTTGGATAAATGACCATGTTCACTAAAACTAATATTTGGAATACTGTATCAATAAGCTTACCCAATTTAGAAATGTTTTTCTTTGGTATTGATTCCGTTGTGGTGGAGGTGTTTATAATGTAATGGATTGAGTAGGTTGAATATTTTGGATAGGTGGTGGTTTCATAATTTAAACATTCCTTGATTCAATTACTCTATTAATTACAACATTATTTATTTCCATTGAATATCTTTGAATTCTCAGATGTTCTTTCATGTTATTATGTTGGGGCTTGAACTTGTGCTTGAATCTAATAATAAATCTTGACCAAGCCCTTATCAATGAGATATTTCTAAATTTTCACCCCATTGTCAATGATTTCTTCAAACCTGTCATAATGAAGTTTCATATTATAATCTACATGTGTATTAAGGTTGGAATTAAAGATGTTTGCCAATTGCTTATCTAGATGTGTATGTGGAAAATGGCTAGCTAAACTTCTCCATTATTACAAACAGGTAGAAAATATTTGCCCAACACATTGTTTGAAATTGTATAATTCAAACATGGTCAAATCATGCTCCATTTTTTATCATAATTGTTTAAAAAAATTATTAGATGGGTCATCAAAAGTGTTGATAGATCCCTTTGGTAGATGGAAAAACCACTCCAAGGCCAGTCCACACAAGCTATGTAGAAACAAGTGAAACAAATATTTTTTTATGTAAGATATCTATTTACACATAATAAATAAACCTTTAAATTGGTCTCTTGGATCATATTTTCCTTTGTAATTGTCAAATTTGGGTTCCTCAAAGTAAGGTGGTAAAGGTGATTGGAGGAAACTCATATCAAATGGATAAAGATAGATCTCATCAAACTTGTAATTTTTACATCAATTACCTACTTGGAGTCTTAAAACAACTTCTTTAATGTCCTACAAATCCTAGAGAGTGGGAGTGTTTTAGAATGGAATATGTGCATGTTGTTGGGTATTTAAAGGTAGATTACTTTAAACATGATAAACTAGATGATTAGGAATGGGTACCCTTTATGCTAAGCTATTAAGGATATTCACCCTATATCAAGGATTATAAATTTGATAGGGTACTTGTTGTTGAATCATATTTGGAGGTGGATTGGTAATGCATTAATGATTTAGGGGAATTTATTGTCAGTATAGAGGAATTTACTATTGATGGAAAAGGACTTGTCATGAATGGAAGGGGATTTATTGATGACTAATAAGAATTTATTGTTTAATAGAATGGATGCATTGTAGATTAATAGGTACTTATTGTTATGGATTGAAAGGGACTTTCTAGGGTTTTTTCACAACTTGATGTGGTGGAGTTCTTTCAAATTTATGTTATAGATTGGTTACAACTTACTATTTTAGATTGGAAGAAGGCACTTATTGGGAATTAGAAGGGACTTCATGTGGATTAGGGAATGTTTATTGTTCTTTGTTTATAGTTTATTACAATGGTTCCAATGTAGGTTTTGGTTTAGGATTGGTTAATGGATCTGTATTTAGTGAAGGATTAGCTAAAGGATCCTATTGTTGTTGCTTAGGTGGTGTATTTTAGTCCAAAAGTACAATATTGTTAGAAGAAGAAATAACTAGAGAGGTAGCCATAATATCCAAAAGTTTAACATCTTCCTTTAGTTAGAAAACAATAACTTGGTTGTGCTAAGAGGGGTCTACAAGTTGCCATTTCTCTTCTAAGTTTTGACTTCACCTTTGTACAATAGCTTGATCCTAACTAGAAGTTGCCTCCAGGGATATTTCATCTATTAGAACAAGGCTACACAATTTATCTACATGACACTTAGGTGGGAATTTGGCACCATACTCTAACAATATTAAAATAACTTCTTCCTTATTGTCATACAAGATTTTTACAAACTATATTTGACTTAATTCTATTATAAGTGACATATTATCATATTCAGTTTGATGTACCTTATCATCTAGATTTTTAGTATTTTAAAGATACCCAAGATGAGCATAAGACTAGTCTTCATTAAAGGAGGGGTTTTAAAAAGCCCCAATGTATGTGTATTTAGGCATGTTTGGATTGATAATATTCATTTTTAATCAAGATAGGATATCCAAATTGTTAGGACTTGTTCCAAAGTCTTAACATTAGGTTAGATTTTTGGTAGGTTAATTTATATTATTGTAAATGCGGCATGCATCTTTTAGTAAAGACACCCCCATAAAATAAACTTACTTAGTTTTAGTTTTAGGTAGTTTTATATTTTTTGAGTTAATTAATTAGAACTACCTTACGGGTTGTTTTCCCATATATTGTTGGTTATATGATTAGTTGTTTTTACCGGTCATTGGTAAAAACTATATAAATCAATGTTTACATTGTAAAAGGGTTAACGGAGTAAAGCCACCATTATGTACTTGATTTTTTGAATATTAATAAAATAATTGTGTACTCACACTAAGTGGGGACAAGGTTCAAACTATTTTATTCAAAGAGTTATTAGTGGTATCAGAGCATGGTAATTTTGGGAGCTTGGCGAATTCGAAGGAAAGTAAGGTGAAAAGTCAAATTCTCGTGATATCATTTTGGCATGAAATAAGGAGAGAGAATAGGTACAGAAATTATCTTCAAGAGTAGCCATGGTGTCCCAGATAAACATGGCATAGAAAAATTCCAAAATAAGTAGAAATTTTTAAGTATCATATTCTGAAAATGCTCTTAGAGCAATTGGTTAAGCTTATTTTGTAAGAAGTTTGCAAAGGAGGAGGTCAAGGGTTAAAATCCTTTCTTTTGGAAAATTTTATTTTTATTTTAGAATATAATTTTTGTAAAAGGAATATTCCCTTTTAAAATCTACTTTTTGTATGCCTTGAAAACCATGAAAAACATACTTATTGTATTGTTTTGCAAATTGAAAAAGGGGGAATTCAATTCTATTTATTTTACATTGTTGTGGTGATATAAGGGTGTAACTAGTAAAATAAGGTTGTAATTTGGTGAAATAAGGGTGTAATAATTAATTTTTGGTGAGGTTAAGTGCAAAACTCATCAAAAATTCTTATTTTTTCTTTTGTGCTCTATGTGGAGGTTAAGTGCAAAACCCTGTAGAAGTTGTCTCTTGTGCAGTGAGTGTGATATTTGTTTAATCTCTTTTGCATTTTGTTTCAATTTTTATCTAATTCACTTGATTTCATTTTAAGATGCCTAAAATTCAAAATTTTATTTTAGAAGGTGATAGATTAACAATTTCCAATTATTCAGATTGGAAACGATTGATGGAGGCTTCACTAGTTTTTAATGAGTTATGGGATATTGTTAAGAATGAAAATCCCACATTGCCAATAGAGTAGGCTAAATTAGATATATTAAATTTTCATGATTTTAAGGCCTTATATCTCATTAAATGTTTTTATACTCATGATACTTATGTTCATATTGAAAATTCTCCTCATAGTTACACTGTATGGAAAACATTGTCAGATTTGTATGATAAGAAACCTAAGCATAAGAAGATAGATATTTATATGCAGTTGCTTACTTTGTCATTAGATGAAGATGGGGATATGGGAGAATATATGTCTAAGTTGAAAAATATCACTACTGAGTAACTAGATGATGACCTCATAGTCACTACTGCTTTGAAAGGACTACCAAGGTCCTATAAGAATTTTGTTGAAATGTTGTATGTCTCTGACAAGATCACAAGCATCAACTTTGATAAGTTAGCTGAGTTTCCCATCCAACATGACCTCTCTCTACCCAAGAAATCCAAGAAAACCAAAGAAGCCCATGTTTTAGAGTCAAAGCCTAGTTCATCTTCATTTGGGCATCAAAACAATAGAGGAAATAGTTATAGAGGGGGTCGAGGTTAAAGAGGTAGGGGTCATTCAAATAATCAAAAATATAACCAATCACATTCACATGAAATAAGTGATCGAGGACATGGTCATAACTCATATAGGGGCAGAGGTCGAGGTAGATCAGACATTCAGTGTCATAGATGTGGAAAATTTGGTCACATTGCCTCATAATGTAAGATTCCTTTTGATAAAATTCAGAGGCCACAAAAAGTGACTAAGTCTAACTCTGATTAGTATGCCAATCATGACTATGATGATTCCAGTAATGTTGCTCATGAATTTGCATTCATTACTTTGGGGCACATTGATTATATTGAATATGAGGCTAGAGATGAAGTCACAGATGTATGGGTTTTAGACACAGGAACAACCAAACACATGACATTTAGGAGAGATTTCTTTTGGTATTATAAGGAAGCTTCTCTCTCTCCAATTGTCTTAGAAGATAAGTCTATGCATACACCACTATGACTTGGATCTATTCAAATTCTTCTTCCTAATGGGTCTATAAAATACTTAGAGGATGTTTGATATGTTCCCACATTGAAGAAACACTTAATTTCTTTGGTAACTATTCAAAAGAAAGGTTATCAAATTGTGCTTGAAAATGGGCTCATTTACATCAATTCAGTGAAGGATGATTATAAAATAATGTATATAGGATATGAAGATGGAAACTTGGTTAGATTACATTGTAAAGTGCTTCCTCCCACTATAGAACTTGTGGCAGTTGTTGACACAGGTACAGGTACTATGTCTACACAATAGTTATGGCATCTCCACTATGGACATTTAAATATCCACTCTTTAGTGGATTTTTAGAGATATGGTATGGTGAGTGGGTTGCCCACTTTTTGCAAAGATAGTATTCTTTGTGAATCATGTGTTTTGGGCAAATAAAATCAAGAAAATTTTCCTAAATAGTCATCTTGGAGAGCTAACAGATGTTTACAGTTAGTTCATAGTGATGTATGTGACATGAAAAAGTCATCCATTGGTGGGTGTAGATACTTTGTCTTGTTTATTGATGACTTTTCTTGGATGACTTGGGTATTTTTTATGAAAAACAAATCTGAAGTTTTCACTAAGTTTGTTGATTGGTTACACTTAGTCAAAAAAGAAACAGGTTCTCATTTGGCCACTCTTCATTTAGATAATGGAGGTGAGTATACCTCAAATGAATTTTTAGATTATTGTCGAGAACATGGAATTCATCAACAATATAATAATGCTTATACTCCACAGCAAAATGAAGTATCTGAATGGATGAATAGAACTTTAGAGGGCACAACACATGCCATGTTTCACTATAAATAGCTTGATGATAAGTTTTGGGCTGAAGCCATTGGTACTGTAGTGTATTTGAGAAACAGGTCCTCCATAGTTGCACTTTTGGGACAAACTCCATATGAGGCATTGTATGGATTTAAACCAAAAGTTAAACACTTGAAAGTGTTTGGATGCCTTTATTTGGATTTGGTTCCTATTAAACATAGAACTAAGTTGGAACCACAAAGTCAAAAATGCATCTTTCTTGGTTATTTTGAAGATAAAAAGGGGTTTTGTTTACTTGCATAGGATTTAGGAAAATTCATAGTGAGTCAAGATGTGATATTTGATGATTTTGGGACTATGAACACTGCAGAGATTGATTCTCAACTTGATAGATTAGAGAAGAAATATACAAAAAGAGATAAGAGTTTGAATAATGGGGATAACTCTTCAAAGTTATGGTATGAGACTTAAATTCCTTCACTTTCCTCTCCTTCATCTACAAGTTCACATGTTGATGACTTAGAAATTGTTGAAAATTCTCTAAGTCCCCCTTCGAATGATGCACATAATGAGAATTCTGGAGTCCCTAATTTTAATAATTTGACTATGTATCCAAAATGGGCTCAAATTAATTTTTCTAACTTGACAGTAGATGAAGTTAGTTTAACAAGGCCCATGAATTCTCAAAAATTGGTAAACTATGCTATGGTTGTTACTACTTCTTCCACTGAGCCGACCACTTTTGAGGAGGCTTCTACTGAACATGTTTGGCAATAGGAAATGAAATTTAAGTATGATTCCATACTTAAAAATAATACATGGGTTTTAGTTGATCCTCCTTCACATGTTAAACCCATCATATGTAAATGGGTTTATAAGACTAAGTATAAATTAGATGGCTCCATTGATAAACATAAGGCAAGACATGTTGCAAAAGGATATGCGTAACAAGAAGGTATTGACTATGAGGAAACATTTGCACCAACTGACAAATGGCACACTATTTGTATGGCACTTGCCTTAGTAGCACAAAATAATTGGAAAGTACATCAATTGGTTGTTATAAGTTCTTTTTTAAATGGTGATTTATAGGAAGAAGTCTATATGAAACAACCTTAGGGTTTTGAATAGGTGGGTGCTAAACACAAAGTGTGTAAATTGATAAACGCTTTGTATGGGCTCAAACAAGAACCTAGGGCTTGGTATGAGAAAATGGATTCATACTTGAAATCCATTGGTTTTCATCATAGTGAATCTGATGATACTCTCTATTTTTGAGTGTAGGGTAAGAATATGGTGATACTTGTTCTCTATGTTGATGACTTGTTTATTACAGGTAATGATGAAAACCATAACAAGTCTATGAAGAAGGAATTAAAAGATGGGTTTGAGATGACAGATCTTGGACTTCTTCACTACTATCTAAGCATAGAGGTAACTCAGAAAGAGCATAGTATTTTCATTTCACAAACTATGTATATTTCTGAGTTATTAGATAGGTTTGTCATGAGTGATTGCAAACCTTCCCTCACTCCCATAGAAAGTAACTTGAAATTGTCTAAGGATGATAGCAGTGCCTTTTTTGATGGAACCACATATAGATAATTAGTGGGAGGTTTGATATACTTGATGACTACTAGGCCCGATATTTCATTTTCAGTTGGAATTTTATCTAGGTTTATGCATGAGCCTAGAGAAATTCATTGGCATGCAGAAAAATGAGTACTTTATTACCTTCAGGGAATGAAAACATATGGCCATGAATACCACCACAACAGGAACTTCAAACTTCTTGGATATTGTGATGCAAATTTTAGAGGATGTGTGGATGACAGTGTCAACCACATGATACACTATGCATATGGGTTCAACTGCCATTGCTTGGTGTTGTAAGAAGCAGGATACATTGGCAAATTTATCAGCAGAATCAGAGTATATTGCAGCATGGGATGATTCTAGAGAAATTGTTTACCTTTGTCATATTCTTGAGGATCTTTAGGTTTCTCATTTTTATCCTACATAGTTATACATTGATAATCAAAGTGCAATCAAGATGTCCAAAAATCTAGTGTTTCATGGCAAAAAAAAACATATGGATGTCAAATACCATTATCTGCGAATGCTAGTGGCAAAGAAAGCTCTTGATCCAATATATTGCCCAACTGCCAATCAGATAGCTGATATCTTCACAAAACCCCTTGACATAATCAAATTTGAAAAATTTAGAAAAATGCTTGGTATGTGTCCAAAGACCTGACTTTGGATCATAGAGGGGTTTGTTAGGACTTGTTCCAAAGTCTTAACATTAGGTTAGATTTTTGGTAGGTTAATTAATATTATCATAAATGGGGCATGCATCTTTTATTAAAGACACCCCCATAAAATAAACTTACTTAGTTTTAGTTTTAGGTAGTTTTATATTTTTTGAGTTAATTAATTAGAATTACCTTACGAGTTGTTTTCCCATATATTGTTGGTTATAGGATTAGTTGTTTTTAACGGTCATTGGTAAAAATTATATAAATCAATGTTTGCAATGTAAAAGGGTTAACAAAGTAAAGGAACCCTTATGTACTTGATTTTTTGAATATTAATAAAATACTTGTGCACTCACACTAAGCAGGGACAAGGTTCAAACTATTTTATTCAAGGAGTTATCACAAATAGATTTGATTTGACTATGTTTAAAATTTTAAAAGACTTTAAATTCAAATTGAAGTTAAATTTTAATATTTAGATAATGTTTTAAGGATATTTATATCTTTTTTATGATTTTGGATGCCTTTTTGTCAAAGTCATATGTTCAATTAGATTTTTTAATACAAATATGAAAGTGTAATGATGTTCAATTCAAGTTGTTTTTCAAAGTTATAGTTCAATGTTTGAATGCCAAGTGTTTATCACAAAAGGATGTGTCTACAATAGGATTTTTTAAAACTTGAAAATTTGATCTTGGATTTTGAAAATACTTAGATTTTGAATTTATTTTTTATTTGGATTTCAATGTTTGACTTAAAAAGTTGACTTTTTAAAGTTTGAATTGTTTTGAGCTTTGAATTTTGAACTTGAAAATTTTGACTTTATCTTTGACTTTGATTTGATTTTAGTTTAAATTGAGTTAAACACTTGACTTTAGTTGACCTTTGACTTTTTATTAGTTTTAATTTTACTTAAAATTAGAAAAATTGACTCAATAAGGCTTAATTTGATTGAATGTTAACTTTAGAATGTTTGACTCGAATTGAAAGTTGATTTTAGTTGATGTGGAATGTTTGAATTTGGAAGAGTTGACATGATTTTAAAAAGATTGATTGATTTGGAAAGTTTAACTAATTTGGATTCAATTCAAAATTAGAATTGATTTCAAATAGACCTAAATTATGTTTATTTTCACAACATAAAGGAATAATAAGAACAATGTATGTTTCAGTCAGACAATATGGCATTAAGATGAGATAAAATGACTCAAAAATTGGGTAGATTAATGTTATATCATGAAAATTTGTAATGGTATATGAAGTTTTTTAGACTTAGGATAATTTTGAATTGTTTGAGATGTAACTTATAATACAGAATATGAGGTATTTAACAATAAACAAGTAAGACACACATACGAATAATCCCTAAGCTTATTGATAAAATGGCTATGAAATTGAAATGTAGCCCACATATATACTTCATAAGAAGTGAGAACAAGTTAATATCTTAACTCTCACTTCAATTAGTACATCATGAGATCTTGGGGGAGGTTTATTTTCCTCACAATACAAATCATCTATGGTTAAATGGTATTAATCTAGGCATAAACTAATTCAATTAGGTGCATCCCTTATATACCTTACAGTACATTGGGACCCAAATCTATGGAAGAAGAAAAATAACATGCATTCATGAGAGGGTCTATCCCCATCACAAACACTCCATTCATAAGGTATCAATGTAGTGATGCCAAAAATTATATCTTGAGAATGATATTTGATAGCTTAGTGTTAGGAATAAACCCTTAACTTTCATGAAACTCTTTATGGGGAATTTCACTATGCCCTTACTAAAACTCCTTCCAATTTATATTCCCCATTGTAACATGGGGTTGTTACATATGCTGGGGGTGGAAATACTAGTTGCACACCCTAAATAATAATTTATGGTGATGGAATCCACCTCCTGCAACCAAACAAAAAAGGAAGATTCACTATATTTGATCCTCAGGGTCCTACAAGTAGGCAATAAGAGAGCATACTATAGTGTAT
>JARHVA010004745.1:807500-830000 GCA_037957365.1 Torreya grandis
TATGACACTGGCATGGTATATGCAAATCACACTTACGATGAGCAAGTTTCTTGAGGATTATTTTAGCTTCTTGACTTCTAGTTTAGTAAGTATAGAAATTACTATTTTCTAAAATATTTCATATTATTTCATCTTCAAATAGATTAAATTCTGTAATCTATTTCCTACATGTTACAATTATGAATATTATTCAATACATTGGAATTAAGCACTTTATTTGTCCTATTACAATTCTGTGTATTTCAAATAGTAATTCTATATATTTTCAATGTATGTCATTAAATAAGAATCAATCATAATTATAATTCACATTGTACAGAGCATTTCATTATAGCATTAATTGAAGCATACAAGTCTTATGTGTAGACATGCATGGTACACCATAGGACACCATTTCTCTTGCCATTAAAAATCCAAATATTAAGATTTATTATATTCATTATCCTAATTATCTATAGTAGTAATTTGGAGAGCATATACATAGATTTAATACATTCATAAGTGTTGAACCAAAATATAGACAAATATTTTAATTGCACCAATATTATTCTTTTACACATTTACATTAGAACCATTACAAAAATATATAGGAAATATTTTTCCTATAGTTGGGAATCACATATTTCCAGATTATACCACAATCAATTAAATCAAGGCTACAAATAATAGAATAATATAATAATGCATTCAATGCTATAACTGCTAGAATACTATAACCATGAATTCAATGCTACAACTACTAGAATAGTATAACAATGCATTTAATGCTACAACTACTAGAACACTATAGAATTATAAAAATGCATTCAATGATAAAACTACTAGAACATTATAACAATGAATTAAATGATACACCTACTAGAATAGTATAACAATGCATTTAATGCTATAACTACTAAAAAAGTATAACAATGCATTTAATGCTACAACTACTAGAACACTATAATAATGAATTCAATGCTACAACTACTAGAACAATATAACAATGCATTCAATGTTACAACTATTAGAATAGTATAACAATGTATTCAATGCTACACGTACTAAAACATTATCACAATGTATTTGATGCTATAAATAGTAGAATAGTATAACAATGCATTCAATGCTACAACTATTAGAACAATATAACAATGCATTCAATATTTACTCTAATTTATCTCCATACAATATATAAACTTGAACACAATAGTGACAATACATTTTAAATATTAAAATTATATACCTAGAGTATTTTGAATAACTGTAATATACCATTTAATAAAACAAGTGTTTTTCAAACAAACATGATATAAACTATTTGAAACATTATAAAATATCTTTTTGAACATTATGAACTATTTGAAAAAAATTAACATTTTTATGGAAGAGACTCTCCACCCCCTTGTTGCTTGCCATCACCCTCCATAGAAACCCCACTATCTTGACCTACCTGTGTATCCTCTAATATCACTCCTTTCTTCTGAAGTGCTACGCCCCTAACCTATCACATGTATGAGGATAGTATTAGCTGACTTGTGGCTTACTTATCCCTCTTTGACATTATATTGTGGATGACTTGTGGCCAACTTGTGGCTTTCTTTAGATTAGTAGGTCAGCCTATGGAGTAACCATGGCCTAGTTAGACTATATATAGGAGGTAGTAGGTAATCATTTATCATCATATTGTGAATTCTGCTCTTATTGAAGCTTGTGGAGGTTTTCCCCTCAAAGTGGCTTATATATTATCATATATTTGGATATATTTCAGTCATATTTGGATATAATTCTGTTGTTATACTTATTTCTTGAAGTAATTTCATTACAAGTGGTATCAGAGCTGTGATTTGGGCAATCTTGTGGGAGAAACAATAATTTTGATATATAAAATGGTTGCAAATTTATATGAATTTTTTTTACTAAAGGTGCTAAATAATCACATTAAGCTTCCATTAAAATTTTAGATCATTTGGATCTATTTTTCAAAAGTTATCTCTATTTTATGGGTTTTCATACAATTGCTCTATCATGTGTAATTCAAAGAATTTTTCTGAGTTGTTTACATTTTTGGAAATATTAGAAAAATTTGGCTACATTTTGTTCTTTGTATATTTTGAATTGAGGCTGAAATAATTCCAAAATCGCTTGGTCAAAGTTGGGTCAAAAGTGTCAATAAGGGTCGACATCGTAAAACCCTTTTATGGTAGGTCCATAAACTTAGGGCCAAGGAAAGGGTGCTAAAACTCCAAAAAAAACTCCTAACAAGGATGAGATGGAGTCATAAGGGGGGTGTAATAGACCCTTTGTACCAGGGTTTTCTGACATAGATCACAAAGTGAGCCAGCTTGACTATAGTGTGCAAGGCATTCAGAGTGAGGTGCAAGACATACAATCTAATATGAAATCCATACAAGATAGTTTGGGATATATCATGATGGATTTGAATATTAATCAATCAAATCATCAAGCTAACTCTATTTCACAAACCCGCCAGGGTGGTTCTCCTAACCAGTCTACTTCAAATCCAACTCCATGGCCATAGAAGAACCTATTACCAAAAGTGGATATGCGCAAATTCGATGGAAAAGATCTACTCAATTGGCTCAACCACATGGAGAGATTTTTTGACCTACATCAGATTCCAAGTGGACAGAAGGTTACCATGGCATCCTTGTATCTTGAACCTGATCAATTCATTTGGTATCGATGGTTGTGTGCTCAAAAGAAAAAGATGAGTTTCAATGTCACCTGGTCAATTTTTACAGAGCAGCTACAATTACACTATGGCAATAGTGTGACAGATAATTACTTCAGCCAACTAGAAAAATTGTGACAAACTAGCTTCGTCAAGGATTATATTCATCATTTTCAGAACCTATCCTTACGTGTGGAGATAATTTTTGATGTAAAATTGAATGACCTATTTTTGGGTAGACTCAAGGACCACATTCAACATGAGGTATGCATGTTTAATCCACTTAATATTTTTGAATCTATTATCTTAGCACGTAGAGCTGAGGAAAAAATCATAGCCAATAAGAAGCAGCCATTCACTCACTTCAAATATCGTAGCATATCATCATCAACATTTCCTCCACCTACTAGATTGACCCCTTAGCAAATTGAAGAAAAATGTGCAAAAGGATTATGTTTTGGTTGTGATAGCAAGTGGAGTAAAGGACATAGATGTGCTAAGAAGAAGTTATTCTACATTGAGGGACCAAATGAAAATGAAGAAGCAGATGATGCCTCCAATGATGATGAGGAAGATATAGAGGATGTACCTGAAGATTCCCAACCTACAATCTCTTGTCATGCACTTGAAGGTATTAGCACTCCACAAACTCTTAAGGTGGTGGATTTCCTCAAGAAATAGAAGGTGACAGTGTTGATTGATTCAGGGAGCACACATAACTTTATAAACCATAAGTTAGCCACTTGATTGAACTGTTTCATCTACCGAACACTAGAATTTCAGGTCATGATTGTAGATGGTGGCACAATTAATTGTTCAGGCAAATGCCATAGTATTAAGCTTACTATGGGTGGGTACAATCTTGATTCTCCTATGTTTGCTATTCCCATGGGTAACACAGACATTATTTTGGGAGTCCAATGGCTCACAAACTTAGGTACCATTGAGATGAACTTCCAATAACTATTCATGCGCTTTCATTTTGAAGGTAAGAAAATTGAACTACATGGATTACATGCAAAATATCCACAATTGGTTAGTTCACATCAGATGACCAAGATGCTAAAAAAGGGGGCAGAGGGAATTATTGCACGATTATGCTCTATAGAAGTTCAACCCCCAAAGGTATCTACACATCCTAATCTACAAATAATTCTTGAAGACCACTCATCTATTTTTGGGGCTATGCCAAAAGGACTACCACCAAAAAGAGAACATGATCATGCCATTCAACTAATTCTAGGTAGTCAACCACCAAATATCAAACCATATAGATATCCATATGCACAAAAGAGTGAAATTGAAAAGATGGTCCATGAGATGCTGGAGGCAGGGATCATCAAGCATAGCCAAAGTGCATATTCATCACCAGTGGTCATGGTGCAGAAGAAGGATGACACATGGAGGATGTGCCTTGATTATAGGGAACTCAACAAGTACACCATCAAAGATAAGTTTCCTATTCCAGTCATTGATGATTTACTTGATGAATTGCATGGTGCTAATTATTTCACAAAATTGGATCTTCGCTCAGGGTACCATCAAATTAGAATCAAGGATGAAGATGTTCATAAAACTACTTTTAGAACACATGAGGGCCATTATGATTTTTCGGTAATGCCCTTTGGTCTTACAAATGCACCATCTACTTTTCAAAGCTTGATGAACACTATTTTTAGGCCTTTTTTAAGGAGGTTTGTGCTAGTTTTCTTTGATGACATATTGATTTATAGTCAGACATGGGAAGCACATCTTCAATATGTGAAACAGGTATTGATAGTTTTGGAGAAGCACCAACTTTATGCAAAGCCATCTAAATGTGCTTTTGGAGTATAGGAGGTAGAGTACCTTGGTCACATTGTTTCCCATGAAGGGGTCAAAGTTGATCCTCAGAAGATCAAAGTGATAATGGAATGGCCCATGCCAAAAACTCTCAAAAACCTTCAAGGTTTTCTTGGACTAACAGGTTACTATAGAAGATTTGTGAAAGGTTATGGTAGCATAGCAGCTCCACTCACTGCATTGCTAAATAAGAATGCTTTCCATTAGAATGATGATGCCACCAAAGCATTTGAGAAACTAAAATTAGCTATGTGCACCACTCCAATTTTGGCTACTCCAGACTTCTCACAAACATTCATTGTTGAATGTGCTGCTTCTGGGTCTGGTTTGGGGGTAGTACTAATGTAGGAAGGAAGACTCATTGCATTTGAAAGTCATAAATTCAAAGGCAAGAATCTACAAAAACCTGTCTATGAGAAATAAATGATGGCTATTCTTCATGCAGTTAAACAATGGAGGCCTTATCTGATGGGTAGACACTTTAAGGTGAAAACAGATCATGATAGTCTCAAATACTTTTTGGAGCAAAGATTATCATCTGAGGAACAACAAAAATGGGTAACCAAAATGTTGGGTTATGATTTTGAAATCATCTACAAGAAGGGTAAAGATAATGTAGTAGCAGATGCACTATCTAGATAGGATGCATCCACAGAAGCATTACTTGGTGCAATGTCCATATTGCAAGTAGATTGGGTGGATGAAGCTAGGTTAGAGTGGGAGCAAGACAAGGATACATAGGTTCTAATTTAGAATCTCTAGTAAGGTAATTTATCCTCTGACAAATTTGAATGGAAAGGTAATGTCCTATTGTATAAGGGTAGGTTATACTTGTGCAAAACTTCATAGCTTAAGCATAAGATTCTTGCAGAGTTGCATGTATCTCCACTTGGGGGACACTCAGGGTTCTTGAAAAATTATCATAGAATTAAGAAAGAATTATTTTGGAAAGGACTCAAGGGAGATGTACAAAAGTTTATGGAAGAATTCATGATTTGCCAACAGAATAAAGGTGAAACAGTTAAGACCCTAGGTTTGTTACAACCATTAGCAATTCCTAGTCAAAGGTGGGAGGAGGTTTCCATGGATTTCATCACTGGGTTACCTTGTTCTAAAGTTAATAATGTTATTTTGGTCATTGTGGATAGGTTTACAAAATATGCCCATTTTTTTGCTCTCTCACACCCATTATTAGCAAGTACAGTCGCGGCTATTTTTATGGAAGCAGTTATCAAATTACATGGAACCCCAAAAATAATTGTAAGTGATCATGATCCTATTTTCACTAGTAATTTTTGGACTGAACTATTTTCTTGTTTGGGTACTCAACTAGCTCGTAGCTCATCTTACCACCCCCAATCTAATGGACAAACTGAAGTGGTTAACAAATGTTTAGAGGGGTATCTCCATTGTTTTGTATCAGATAAACAAGAACATTGGGTAAAATGGCTACCACTTGCAAAATGGTGGTATAACACATCTTTCCATACCTCTTCTAAAATGTCTCCATTTCTAGCACTATATGGTTACCATCCACCTTCCATCACTTCTTCATTAAAGGTGCACACCAAGGTTTGAGATGTGGAAGAGCACATTCAACATCAACACGAGGTTTTGGCTAGTTTGAGAGAGAATTTGGCCTTGGCACAAAATAGGATGAAGCAACAAGTAGATCAACACTGGAGTGAGCAAAATTTTGAGGAGGGTGACTGGGTAATTGTTCATTTGCAACCTTACAAGCAGATGTCCTTGAAGAAATAGAAAAAGGACAACAAACTTGCTCCAAAGTATTATGGCCCTTATCAGGTTCTACAAAAAATTTGAAGTGTGGCTTACAAGCTCGAGTTACCTCATTCATCTCTCATACACCTAGTATTTCATGTTTCTTATTTGAAGAAGGTCATTGGACAGAAATTTTATGCCTAGACAGAGCTCCCAAAACTAGATGAAGAAGGACGAGTCATTTTGGAACCAGAGAAGATCCTCCAAACACGTACTAAGAGGTTGAGAACTAGAGAGATTAAAGAATATTTGATCAAGTGGAAAAACCAAAGCAGTGAAGATGCAACTTGGGAAGGTGAAGAAGTTTTGCAACAACATCCATAATTGTTCAATGTGGAGGACAACGTTGGTTTGAAGGGGAAGGGCATGCTACGCCCCTAACCTCTCACATGTATGAGGATAGTATTAGCTGACTTGTGGCTTACTTATCCCTCTTTGACATTATATTGTGGCTGACTTGTGGCCAATTTGTGGCTTTCTTTAGATTAGTAGGTCGGCCTATAGAGTAACCATGGCCTAGTTAGACTATATATAGGAGGTAGTGGGTAATCATTTATCATCATATTGTCAATTTTGCTCTTATTGAAGCTTTTGGAGGTTTCCCCCTCGAAGTGGCTTATCTATTATCATATATTTGGATATATTTTAGTCATATTTGGATATAATTCTGCTGTTATACTTAATTCTTGAAGTAATTTCATTACATGAAGATCCTCTATAATAGAATTCATATTTGTAAGAATTACCATATCCTCATTTGCTACATCACCTATTGAAAAAATAGTTGGATCCACATCTATTTTTTACTTCAATAACATGCTTGGATCCATCCCATGCTCTTTAATTATTTTCTTCAAAGTGTTATTTTGTTTATTTAACAAAATAAGTTTTTCCTTCAATGCAATCATTGAAGCGATACTTTTGCGGGCATTTTTCAAATACACATTAATAATATATGCTTCTTGCTTCAAATTTTAATATTTTAACTAAAATTAATAAATAATATATAAGTTTCAAGCACATACAAAGTTTAATAACTAAAATACATGTTATAGATAATAAAAACTTACCACAACTTTATCCTTCTCTGCTTGTGCAATGGTAACAAGGTTTATATCTCTAGCCCATTTATTGAAATAGGCACTAAATTCTTCATTCAAATTTTCCAACCTATTTATCATAATCCATAAAACCTTATCATTCTAAACATTGTTAACAACAATCAATCTAGATTGAGCTTGCTAGAATAAAGCTTCAATCTTTGAGGGTTCATTTTAAACAAGCAAAACAAATTAAATATTTTGGAGTGATTATGATAATGGGAATTGATTTATTTGATAAGTGTTTTTGACCTTATATTTCATTGTTTTAAATCATTAAATTTATCAATAACACCCTCCCTCAGGTTAGCAAGCAGATTTTTTGAAACTAGATTTTCCAATGAAAAATTAGTGATGGAATCATCAGAGATGTTTAAATTATTAGTGTGGGGTGGGGTAGCTAGGAAAGAGGTAGCCATAGAAGGCACTTATGTAGGTACATTATAAATTTGAATAAAATCATGTGGATTGAATCTACCAATAATCAGGGCCTCACTTTTGATCCTAAGAAACTCTTCATCTAGATCAATTCGCTACAAACATGTAAGACCCTATGCACTAGAAATGCCACCAACAGAGAAACTTGGATAATCAAAAAAATTTAGGGTTCCTCTACTCTATGCAAGGAGGGAGATGTTCTTTCCTCTTCTCTAAGTCTGGATGGGTGGTGGGGGTGGTGTCATAATTCTTGGTTTTTTGACAAATGTTGGGTAGACTAAAAAATAAAAAATTATTCAAAACTAGTAAATTCAAAAGCATAAAATTAATGCAAATTCAAATCAAATGTGTTATTACATGTCGGGGTGGCTTCCTCTTCCATTCTGATTGTCCTTGATGGACTTATCTCTTCCCTTCTTATTGTCCTTGTGGGAGTTGGCTCTTCCTATTCATTGTCCTTGCAGGAGTGACATTGGTGGTTTCATCGGTAAAATGAGTAAATTATCCAATTAATAAACTACCCAATTATAATAAACTTCAATTAAAAAAGAAAGTTGTAAGGTGGAAAACATTGATCATGTTGTCAAGAAGAATCTTCAATGGAAATAATTTGAGAGTCAACTGCAAAAAAAATTAAAAACTAGTATGATATTTTTTCTATTAAATAATACAAGAAATAAATATTAAAGGAAATTTGAGGGAACCTGGAAGTGGAGACAAAGCAGAATCACTTATTGGGTGTTTGGCAATTCAAAATGAATAAAATGAAGACTCTATGGATTGGGTATCTCCATAGCCCTTTGGAGCATGCCGACCTTTGGATTCTACCTATTTTCTTATGGCATATGCATGGAATCTTACCTATAACAACCAATAAGATAAAAAATGTTAAAATTTGAAATATGTATAAAGCAAGAGAGGAGACTATTAGGAAAATTAAACTTACATCCTATTCCTTAATAGATAAGGCATTAGCTTTCATTTTTTGATGGAGGGTAGTGGGATTTACAGTATTTTATATATCATATAAGGCCTTGAAATAAAAGGCTAAAATATAATTAGAAGATGAAATGCAATAAGCGTCATTCAAAAACATAAAATTCAACTCAGCCCTAATCTTGTTGGATATAACTATGCACCAGTCACATACAACCCCTGATAGAGAACGAAGAATGTAGTAAACAACCCAAAAGAGAATGTCCAATGGTATTCCCTGTAAAACAATTCTAGCTTGAAAGAAATGCAAACTAGATTTTATAAATAGATTAGCAATTTTTTCAACTAGGATCCCCCTTTGATTTTGACTATCTATAATGAAAATAGAAAACATGAAATTTAATTATGAAATCAAATTAATTATAAAAAATGATTCAAGAATAATTAATAAATGTTAATTTCATTAATAATTCTAACACTTACCATTTGGTTATATGGCCACTTTGTAGACTGACTCCAAGTAATTTTTGTCACTATCAGATAAGACAACCTTGGTGCTAACAAGGCTTACATTACAATGTGGAAGGCCTATTAAATTATGTATATCTAATGGAGAGGTGCCAAAAGATATTATTTTATTATTAAACTAGGCATATAAATAGATCTCAGTATGGTTAGAGCATGCAACCATAGATTGCAACAAATTATTGTTGATTGTCATGTCATATTGAGGTATTTTCTCTAGGCCTCTAAGTTCACATTGATGTATCTAATCAACATAGTATTCTAGTTGCTTTACCATCCAGAGGAAGTCTAAACAAAATATATTATTTAAAATCAAGTTTTGGATCCCTGTTTTAGTTTTTGTGGATGCGAAAGCCATTGAAACTTCACTATAGAGTTTGAAGTAGTAGTAGGTGAGCTTGAGAATAAAAGGCAAGATAAGAAAAACCTTTGAGAAAAGTGTGAAAATGAGGGCACTGTGGCGGTATTTATAAGCCATGAAGGGAACCGGTGTAATCGGTTGGCATGACTAGTGATAGTTGAGGGATACTGTCACTTGATGGAACCAGGTTATTCAACAACATATTGACACACAATAACATAATATTACACATTAGCATGGTATCATGTGGTAGCATGTTATTGGGTGGTAGTATAATGATGGATGATGGTAGCATGATTATGTGAGGAAGCATGATGTTAGGTGGCAGCATGACACTAGACAAAAGTACATTGCTAGGTGGTATCATGTTATTATGAAATAACATGTTGCCAAGTGGCACCATGTTGTCGTGTGGTAGCATGAGGCAGGATGACATGATGTTGTCGAGCATCACTATTCTTCTAGGTGGTAACATGGTGTCTAGTAGTAGTATGGTGTTAGGTGGTAGTATAATGCCTCCCAAGAATGTGTTGTCACGTGATAGTATAATGTTGCCTGATAGTATGCTCTCGTGCAACAACATAATCACTAGTGCCACTTGGAACCATGCTATCACCCGACAACATAATTTCACTTGATGGTATAATGTTGCCTAATGGAATAATGTCACTTGATGGCATAATATCACTTGATGGTATGAAGCCACCTAGTATCATGTTTTTGTTTGACACCATCGTGCATAGTAATGAGTGCAGTCACCCATCTCTTGCAACATAGTTTCACTCAATAACATAATATTGCTCAACAACGTAATGTCTCATGGCATCATAATGTCTCCTAGCCACATAATCTTGCATAGTGGCATGAAGTCACCTAGCACCATGTTTTTTCCCATCACCATATTACATAGTATTGTGTACAATGTCACCCCAAGCTCCAATCGAATGCTATCAAGTGATTATGCAAAAAATAAACAAGGTGATTTCCTCTACACACTTGAATTCACCAAAGCTTTAAATCTAATTCACCTAAATAAACCTAGGGGGTTTCCGTCATAACCTCTTAAAATGAACCCTACTTGGATGACATCTATCCTTGCATTATGCATGATTAGATGAGAAATGTGATTAAATGGTTGAAGTTCTCTTAAGAATTTTATTGCATAAGTTTAGCACAAAAAAAACATATTTACAATGAAGAATAGATTTTCCATTTATAGACTTGGTGAGTGAATATGAACTACCAATATCAGATTAAGATTGAGAGTGGAGAATGAGTCCTCACCTTCATAAATATGAGAGTTTGAGATTGTAAGATGTCAAAATTATGAAGGTTTGGAGTGCGGAAGAATTTAGATTGAGTGTGTAAGAGGGATGTAATATATGTCATAAATCTTACTTATATACCATCCATTTCTCATTTTATTATCTTGGAAAGTAGGAGATTTTAATGAATTGTTAATTGGCAACTTGCTAAGTGATGAGAATATTACAGAATATTTGATTTTCAAATACTTATGACATGTGCATTTTAATGTAACCTTATCTTTAGAAGAAGTTTAATTAGTATAATTAAGCAATCAACTAATCAAGTTGATTTTTTCATTTTGTAGTCTCATTTGCAAGGTTTGATTTACTTGGTTTAATATGCCTAGTGAGACATTTTTAATAAGGGGACTAGTTTTGGGTTGTTGATGATAGATTATATGATTAAATATAGTGTATTTTCCTAATTAAAAATATGCTAATATATTGTTGAATGTGCACGTTAAGTTATATAAATGATTTGAAATATTTTAATGATTTCTAGCTTGATTTGTATATTATTACAAGAAATTGTTCTAATTTAAAATTTTAATTTAAAAGTGATGAATGTGGAGTGTTTATAACAATGCAAACTTATCTAGCTTTAATGTAATTAATTGAAGAAATTAATAATTTAGGGTGTAATATTCAAACATCCATTTATCCTACAACTATCAAGATGAATAATACAAATAAATAAAAATTGATTTTTTTTAAAAAAATTAATAAAACTTCATGAATTCCGTAAATGTTAATTATACATGAAATATACCCCAAAAAAAATAATAAAAGAACTAATCCAAATTGCATGTAATATAAACAAGAATGTGTAACATGATAAGTAAATCCCATTTGTTCGAGGGCCTTTTTGTCTTGTTCCTTAAAATTAAGTATTTATTAATATGGAATGTTTTATTAGTGTATTTGAAAAATAATGGAAGAGAAATAAATAGATTTAACTATCGTTCGTTTTTCTATCTTCATGTTATATTTTGTCTTGTTCCTTAAAATTAAGTATTTATTAATACGAAATGTTTTATTAGTGTATTTGAAAAATAATGGAAGAGAAATAAATAGATTTAACTATCATTCGTTTTTCTATCCTCATGTTATATATATATATATATATAAAAGTGACATTATTGCTATATATGGATTCATTGTAAATAACTAGGGGAAAAAGGTAAAAAAAAAAAAAAGAGAAAAAAAAAACTGTTAGTAACATCGTCTACGTTCACATAATGAAATGCCCTTTCATTGGAAGAGACAATAACATCTAATCCAAATCTCAAATTTGTCAACGAAGAGACAATAACATCTCAATCGAAGTCTCAAATTTTGTCATTGGGTTGCAATTTTGTCATTTGGGTTGCACATCTTATTAATGTGGTTAAAAAAACAAATGAACACTTTGGAATTATCATCAATTTCAACGAGTGAAAAAAAAAGTCAAATAAATTGTTTTAGTTTATAAAAGCCCCCTCCCCATGACCCTTTTATTAAATTAATTGTGCATTTTAGTCAAAATGTAAATACTATTTGGCGTAAGAATGAAAAGGATTTATGATAGAGTGATCATTACCCTACCCCACTCTATGACAATGAATTTTCCCATTAAATCTCATCTTCAAATTTAATGATATATTCTTTGCAACAGTGTATATGGTGTATTTTTACATTATTAAAAAAACATGGAAGAAAATTTTATATATTTAAATTATTGTTTTTTTTTTTTTTTCTGGAATTTTATTTATTTGAGATTTAGTCATTTTAAGATGACTTTTAAGAGAGTAATTATATAAAAATAATTTAGGATAACTATTAATCTTAAAATTGTATTATTCTACGATATTTGTGTACATGTCTATTATTAATTTAAATTAGACTCTTTTGGCATATGTTTCTAATATTCTTAATACACTATAAATATATTTATGGTGTTTAGAAAATAATGTTTGTATTAATGGATACCAAACATGTTGATATAACACGCTGGAAAAGGACAAAACTTATAATAAAATGATAAAAAAAAACACCACTAGCATGATTATGACAAGTTTATTATTTGAATTGACTAAAGAATGCTTAGAAAAATATGGGGCATTACATCCTCCTCTCCTTATAAAAGTATCATTCTCAATATGACGATAAGAATAACATGAATCCAACAGACAAAAGGTAAAGAGGGTCTTACACACTAAGTCGAGAGTTTTCCATGCACTCCACTAAACAATTAAAGAGAAAAGAATCATGCTTAAACAACCCAAAAATGTTTATTTTAAAATGAAAGGAAAATGTACATAAATATATGCATTCATATACCTTGTTAATTACAATGTTTACCAAACTTCTTCAATCACTCTTACCATTTTATTTTCAAATGAGAGGCTAATTTTTATGAAGTTCAAAAGTAACTATATCAATGAATGGCATATTTTAAATTTAGTAGGTGTTGTATCAATCTCTCATTTATATTCAAATGTGTGTGATAAATGCACTATGTTACAAAATCTAAAATTCAATATTTTTATCTTATTTAGATTTCATTAATCACAAAGTAGTTAAATCATTCTAGTGAACCCAACATTTATTTTGAGTGAAAAAAAATTAGGTCCTTTTCTGTTAGGGTTTCATCTTTTCTTCTTATAGTTTCATATTTCTCTTGAATTGGGGTTTGGATTTTAGATTTGGTATTTGATTTTCCTTTATTTTCATGTAATCATAATGGAAAATATAATCAATTTTGGTGCTCATAAGGGAAATGATTGCATTGATTTTCATGATAGATATGATGATATAAATCAACAAGAATTTATTGAATATCTTAAATAAATCCATACATGATTGATGTATTATTACGTATAACTAGAGATGAAAAGAAAAATATTGCTATGAAGCCTTTATTTGAGAAATGAAATGTTAAAATTTTAAATGATACTAATCAATTTATTAGAAGCATAGATTACACAAGTTATTCCCACCCATGGTATGGGGAAAACACAAGCTAATCTGTAAACTTGTTGGGTCATTTGATCCAAGTAATTCTATTTACTTTCTATTTATTAGTGTTAGTTTATCGAGGCACATACACCCATTAGGTAGTTTAGGTTATTAGTAGGTTAATTAATAAATGTTAGTAAATAAGTTATTTCATGGGTTCAAGTTAGTTGGGTCCCATAGTGGAACCACCCTATGAAAGCTTTTATAAGTTTGATCATTGTAAATATTCAATAATAAAAACTTTATCTTTGGATGCAAGCATTATCAAATTTATACAATGTAGTTTCTTACATTCACTTGTGTTCAATCCTAACATTGGTACATAGCCATGTGAAGGAGGATACAAGACATGGTTGCAATTTTGAGGATTGAAAATGAGCGAGAGAGAGAATACTTTTGACAAGAGGTATAAAGATTTAAGCAAAACATTTGAAGATAATATATTGCATTTATATTTTTTCTAATCCTTGAAAACTTCTAAAATCTCATTTTTACAACCAAATGGATCCAAAATCTTAATTTTTGCTCTCCAAAGGTCCCAAAACTCAATTTGTATGGCCCAAAGAACTCTAAAATCAGACTTTTATGGGTTTTTAGTTTCATATACCATGAAAATAAGTTAAAATTAGATTTATACGACCATCTATAGTGAAAGAATAAATTGAGGCTATTTGTATAGATTTTTAAACATCTTATGGCATTTTGATCCTTTTGTTTGCATATTTTTACTATTTGTATGGCCTTTTATGACCTCAAATCCCTTGTTGAAGTAACAATATGGCCCCAAAATAGAAAATTTTAATTTTTTTAGGCATCATACTCAAAAAATAGCAAAATACATAGTTATATGGTTTCAAAACTATTTCAAAATATTTATGTACAGTGTTGGAATCTTTTGTTGGCTATTGTATGACCTCAATCCCTTCAAAAATCAATTTCTAAGTAAACCAAATCCTCTCCCAAGAGGTAGTATGACTTAGTATGGTACATGGATGGCATGATGATACAAGGTATGGTGCACAAGTTTTTAAAAACTCTAATTTTTTTGTATTGTTATTTTTAGAGTATTTGCTCATGCTTACTATGTTCTAGATAGTTTTTTGTTTTTTCCTAGTTTTGTCCTTTGTGTGGATTTATTCCACATTGGTTAGTTAGGCTTGTTTCTTGTTTTGACTTTCCTACTTATGCAAGGTATCTTTATTATACTTACATGTATATTCTAGATATTAAATGATATATCTCTTATTTACATATCAGACTTGATGTGATGTTTTGTCAGCACTTGTGATCTTTGGATTAGAATGATCTAATCATTATTCCTATTATGGTACTAGATTCTTGAAGTGTTGTAGACTTCCATTTATAAGATAGATTTTATACAAGGATTTGTTTATTTCATATTTTTGGAATTTCTTGTGTGTAGAATAAATTTAAGCATTGGAGAGGATAAGATATACATGTGGTGTTTGGAGGTCACCATGGAGTTATCTTTGGAAGTGCATTGGAGTCTTTGTTAAAAAGTTTGCATTGTCTTTTTCATAGGTGGCATTCTAAATCTGCTTATTGGCATCATTTTTCTTGCATTGGAAGAACTTTGGCGTTCCTTTCTTTTCTATTATGTATTTTTCCTTGAAGATCTACTTTGTAGCATTGGACATCATCATTGGAACCATTATTTTGTTGTCATCTACCTAGTTGTTGTGTTGGATACCATCATTCTATCTTTTGGCACTAGTATTCTATAAGTCATTGGTTTTTGGGAGATCATATAAGACTTGGGTGTTTTTTCTTCCCTAATCTGTATCAACTTCATTTTATGGTCTTTGTTTTTACTATGTTCTTTTTGGAGGGATCTGAGTGCATTGGAAACATTTTTTAATTTGGTGGGATTGAAAACATTTATGGTGGAATTACAGTTTTAGCAAGTGGTTGGAAGGCTACGTTCATTTCCAATTTGGCCAAAAATGTCAGTTTATAGTGTAAATTTTATTACTTTTGACCTATTTACAAGAAATCATAAAACTGATATATTTTGAACCATAACTCAAAATTGAGTTCAATTTATTTCAAAAGTGTATTTTTTTTTCAAATCTCTATCTATTGGTGACATCTATATGTAAAAATACACTACTTTTATAAAATGCAAAATTTGTAGAGGGGGCTCAATACAAATATTTTGGGGGGTTGTCTTGGTTTCAATTTATGCACCATTTTGCATTCTTTCTACTCTTTGATGATTTGTTAGCATGGCTTCTTCTTCTAGTCTAGATCAATGTGAGCCTTTGAATACACATAATTACCATACATGGAGACTTAAAATGGAAACAATCATTAAAGGCAAAGGATCATGGTCCATACTAAATAAATTTGAACCACAGTTCACTAGAGGATTTGAAAATTTTTAGCACCAATGTAAATTTGAAGAGTGTATGGATTTGATTAGGGGTTATATGAGTGACAATATATTGTTTCATTTAGATGGATGTGATTCTCCATTTAAAATATGGGTTAAACTAAATGGTTTATTTGGGAAAATAGATCAAATAAGAGTCACTTAACATAAAGTCAAAATTAGTTCTCTCAATCTTAAATATTTTTTCTTTATTGTATACTATCTCACTAAGTTTAAAAACATGTTGACTTAATTGAAGGGGAGTAGATGAGATAAGAACGATGAGTGTATGTACTTGATTCTATCTAAGTTGAAATGTCCACTCTAAATCTTTATTTCTACCTTTTTCTCTAGCATGGATGTCTTAAGTATCACATTTGAAATGCCTAACTTCAAGTTGTTTTGTGAAAAAATTACTAGGGAAGAATCCAAACTATCTCACCTTGAGTCTTCCACCTCTAAAAAAACTTTAGTAGCATGTAATCCTAAGAACAAGGCAAAATCAAAGAGTAAATCTAAGAACACTCTTCCTCCATCTCAAAGTACCCCTAAACCCAATGACTCTAATCCCAAGTCATCTTCCAAATCCAAGAATAAGTCTAGCCTTTCATGCTCTTTTTATGGGGGGACTGGTTATGAAAAATCTAGGTGTTTTAAAAGAATACAATCCTTCAAGGATTCAGTGTGAAATCATAATTTCTATCTCCACTCCACCCAATGAACATGGAAAATCAATTAATGTTATTGAGAGATCTCAGTCACCTATTTTAGACAGTTGGGTCATATATTCTAGTACTTCTCACCACATGACTTCTTCCAAGGAGTCTTTTGTATCTCTTGTTTTGACTTCTACTTCCAACATTGAGGTTGGAGATTATTCTTTTATTTATATTAAGGGAAAGGGTGATATACATCATGAGGGTGACCACATAAATGATGCACTATATGTCACTAATATCACTACAAATTTTCTTTCTATTTATTAGATTTGTTAGTCTATTTAGGGTAAAACAATGACTTTCACACCATAAGAGGATGAAGTTAGAGCATTGATAGAGCCTCATACACTCATTGCATCAGATGTTGTTGATCATAGTTCTCAATTCTATTACTTTGATGGTTTTGATGATATTCCTCCCATAGGGACATCTTTGGTATCTTATGTAGATTTTGAGAGTAAGATTTGGCATGAGAGATTTAGACATCTTAATTACAAATACTTAAAGGAGTTGAGCACTCATAATATGGTAGATGGTCTTATTACAGTTTCATGTCTTGATAGAGTTTTTTGTGGTTATGTATTAGGTAAACAACACCAAGATTAATTTCAAAAGGGTATGTCCAAGAGAGCTTTTTCACCACTTGAGCTTGTGCATGGTAATTTGATGGTCTTTCCTACTCCTTTCAATGGAGGTAAGTATGCACTTACTTTTATTGATAATTTATTGAGGTGTACTTGGGTTTATTTTCTCAAGTACAAGAGTGATATTTTTTCACACTTCAAAGTCTTTAAGAATTTGGTCAATAAAAAAGTCTTCTATTTACATAAAAAACTTTTATACTGATAATGGGAGTAAGTACTTTAGTAGAGAGTTCTCTGATTTTTTGAAATCTCATGGTATTTTTACCAGTATTCTATTCCACATACTCCATAATATAATGGCTTAGAATAACAAAAAAAACCAAAATTTAAAGGAGATGGCTAACTACATGATGCATTCATAAGATTTATCTCCTATCTATTGGGAAAAATCAATTAATTATATGAATTACACTTTGAATTACACACCACATAGAGCACTTGACCATTTGAATATGAAGAAGGCTTGCTCTAGAACTAAGCATGACATCTCATTTTTTAGAGTCTTTGGGAGGCATGCTTGGGTGTTTATACCAAAGAAGAAAATAAAATCATTGGATAAGAAGATCAAAGCCTTGTTCTTAGTATGGTATTGTGAGGACATGAGAGCTTATTGCCTTTTAGACCCTGGTAATCATGATGTTATTTTTCAAACACATGTATATGTTGATGAACACTTCACTTCTCATGATTCTTCATCTTCTTCCATGCCTTTATCTTCTTATTTTGTTGATTCCACACCTCATCTCGAGGATTCATTTTTTGAGGATCTAGTTCAAGATGCCCTTGAAGAGGTTATGGATGTTGAGGATCTTATTCCCATTGATTTTGTCACTATGCCATTGTGGGATCATACTATAATTTATAAGGTAACATATTTTTTACAAGGTCTTCCACCCACTAGACATCATCATGCACATTCTACAGGTATTAGACTTTTGTGCCAAGCATTCTCTAAGGATCCACAGTCTTTTTCACATGCTCATGGGATATAGGAGTGGGATTATATGATGACAAATGAGTATTCTTCTTTTGAAAAATCATACTTGGGATTTGGTATCTCTTCCCAAGGGAATAAAATTGGTTAAGTGCAAGTCGGTATACAACACCAAGTATTTATTTGATGGTTCCATTGATAATTATAAGGCATGTCTTGTTGTAAATGGTTTTTTGCAAGTCAAAAGTATTAATTACTCAGAGACTTTTACACCCATTACCAAGATGGATTCTGTTCACCTTGTACTTTCTATTGCTACATCATAAGATTGGATAGTGTATTAGATGGATGTTAAGAGTTCCTTCTTACATGGAGATCTGTAGGAGGAAATATATATGGAGCATCTTGTTCAGTTTTTTCATGATTCTTCTCTTCCTTTCAAATTAGGAGGTCTCTTTACAATATCAAATAGGTCCCTCAGGTTTGGTATGATAAGATGGATTATTTTCTTATCTTTATTGGCTTTGTTTACTACCACTCCAATCCCATAGTTTCTATACATCATGTTGGAGAAGACATTATTGTACTAGTCTTGTATGTTGATGATCTACTTCTCATAGGTAGCTCTTCTTCTCAAATCCAGGCTATTCAATAAGTACTTTCAACATAGTTTGATATGATAGATCTCATTATTTTGCACTTATTCCTTGGTTTTTATATTTCTTAGTCATATTTGGGGATTAATTTGAGTCATCATAAGTACACCCTTGATCTTCTTTAGCATTTTATCATGGCTGATTGCAAGCCAAGTCCTCTTTTTCAATCTAGTATCACTCTCATTTCTATCTACACTAATCCTCTTTGTGATCCTACATATACAAGAAGATGGTTGAGAATATTATGTATTTGACCCATACTCACCTTGATATTTCATTTACAGTTGGGTTTGTATCAAGGTTTACACATGCTCCTTATGATAGTCATTGGCAGGCTGCCAAGAATATTTTATGATATGTGCAAGGAACTACCCATTTTAGATTACACTACACTAGGGGTTCTACTTAGTTAATTAGGTACACTGATTCAGATTAGGTAGGTTCTATTTATGACATGCATTAGACATCTATATAAAACTTTTGTCTTGGTTCTTATCTAGTTACTTGGGTATGTTAGAAGCAACAAAATATTACACTTTCATCTACAGAGGTTGATTACATGGCAACAATTACAATGAGTCAGTAGGTTCTTTGGCTTTATTAGTTATTTATAGAGTTTGGATTCATGTAGGATTTACCAACTATATTTTAGTGTGATAATCAGAGTGTAATTCACATATCTTGCAACCTAGTTGAGCACCAGTAGACCAAACACATTGAAATACACATGCACTTTAATTATCAACACACTCAAGATAGAGTTTTTTATTTGGAGTAAATTTTGACTCAATAACAAGTTGTCTACATATTCATGAAGCCCTTTACATGACTTCATTTCCTTGAGTTACGTGGCATGCTTGGGGTTTCAGAAGTTGTCATTAAGGGGTGTTCATGAGGAAATATTCCTTCTTAATTTTATGAATATCTATTTTACATGAGTACTTCATTAGGCCTTATTGTTGGACTCCTATTGCGGATATGCCACTTCATTTTTGGCTATTATTAGCCTCTTGCTTCACTTAAGGAGGGGAGGAGGGGGGGGGCGGGGGGCAGGGGGGACGGCGAGCGGGGGGGTGGGGGCGCGGGGGGAGGGAGCAAACGGTGTGGGGGGGTGTTAGAGTATTTTCTCATGCTTTTTAGTTTTGAGATAAAAAGTTTTTCTTAGTTTTGTCCTTTATGTAGATTTATTCCACATTGGTTAGTTAGGCTTGTTTCTTGTTTTGTCTTGCCTATATATGCAAGGTCTCTCTATTGTACTTGCATGTCTTATTCTATATATTATATGATATATCTCTTGTTTGCATATCAAAATTTATGTTATGTTTTGTTATCACTTGTGACATTTGGCTTGGAATGATTTAATCATTATTCCTATTAGTTACATTAGTGTGGAACCCATAGAATAAAGACACAAACATATAAGTAAATATTTGGGTGAAATGTTTTCACATGTGTGCATGCACACACACATTTGAAAAATCATGAAAATATAATTTAAACATATTATCTTGCATATACATCTCATGAAATATTGTAGAGGAGCTAGTTAAGATTAATTTTTAAAACACTTGCATTAAGAGGGCTAAGGTTAAAAATCCACCAAAGTATCTTTTTGGTCAAACAATATTTTTGACCCAAATGATTTGATTAAGAAAGAATATTTTTAGAATATATATTGTTTAAAAAAGTTTTTAAAAAAGAAAATGACTAATTTTGGGGATTTAAGGGTGCATTTTTTATGACCTATTTGAAACACTTATGACTTTTATCACTAGAGGGTCTAGATATAATTAGAGAAACATATACTAAAATATAATTATTTTCATGTATACGTGTGCATTTTTGGTGGAGACCAACACCTTAAAAATTAAAAAATATATATATATAATGTCATCTCATGCTTCTGTTGTTGGAGTTATCACCAGATATTTCAAAAATAATTATGTTGTATATTATAGGTCCATTAGGATCATTTTGATCACCAAATTATAAGTGTCAAAATGGAGGTCAGAAGACCCATTACAGGCTAGAGGATAAGTCAAATTATCTAATTAGTTATTTGTTTGAATTTTGTATAAAATGCTAGAATAATGTTTTTAGTATAAAAATTTTATGTATTTTATTTTGGTGTTGCTACAAGGACTTCTCTCTTCTCATTTGATAGTGGATATAACAAATCCACTAGGGTTCAACTAGAAAATAAAATGTGATTTTTTTCAATTAAATACATATAACAAAAATATATTACACCACAAGAATCTATAGAGATCATAATAATACTCAAAGTGTGTAATAGTAAGAAGCATAATACATCACATATCACTTATTCCTAATAGAATGAGAGTACACATTATTATGTGAATATAGAAAGTAATATCATTAACTCAACTACAATTGAACAAGTCTACAGATTCCACTACTAATATACAACAAGTAATTAAATCTCTTCATGACATTATTCAATAATAATTACAACACAATACAATGTACATATAAGATACATCACTCCTTAGAGCATAGTTTCTAAACTCAAGTATCTATGGCAATCTCAAGTCTCATCATAATAAGTAGTACTATTGTGGGAATGTAAAACATCATCCGAATGATTTTTCACACCAACCATATACTAACAATACCCCACACTAATCTCATTTAGAAATGACCCTTCCTTCATTGATGACTAGATAGTGACAGTGCGATAATCCAAAGAGACAAATAAGTACATGTGTGATGTATGATTTCTAACTAAACTAAACATGCAGTGTATCATATAAAACTTGATCTATTACAAGATATTGCACATACATGTAAACCATACTCATGAAATGATAAGGACTCACTAAACATACTTTGTCCCAAAGTTTTATAAATAATAATTAATAATAATCTATAGATCAATCAAATTCACACACACCACTTAATCAGACTACCTTCATCTATCATTGTGATAATAGTAATCCAATGAAGTCCATCTCACTCCTTAATTCATATTAATAACGTAGATTGGTCAAATACAGTCTAACCAAAAAATTCAATTAATTTGCATCTTACTATAAAATACATCATATAACATGATAATAATAGGAGTAACTAAAACATACATTTATTTCATCAAACATATGAATGAATCTTACATTATTTTTTATCACACACTAGAAATAATAACTACAGTTTATACCATCTAGGTAAATAC
>JARHVA010004745.1:835000-845000 GCA_037957365.1 Torreya grandis
CAAGAGCACATAAGATCATCATATAAGCCAAAACAAATGACTAAGAAGAGTTCCACAAAATTTCCTAGCCCCTCTACTCATATATTTATCCTAGAGAGTGTTTTTCTTATTCTAGAAAAAAGTAATTAGGAAATCTGGAAAGAATAATTTGTATAAATTAATACCATCTCTACTCCATTTAGTTCCTAATAAGTATAACATGTTAGTATTGTTACTACTCCATGGAGCTTTTGACAAGTATGATGATAAATAAGAACTAGAAATACTACATTTCTAATGTATACAAAATCTTAGAATAAATGTTCTAATGTATAGATGTGTACGGTCATATGACTATATTTAACAAGTCCATCTATAAGATCCTGGATTTAACAAGTTTATCTATTAGATCTAAATCAATAAAAGTTAAGTCAATGTGAGGCTAAGTAGGACACAATCCTATCATTTATAACTCACATTCTTAATTCACCACTCTTCCCTTAGGTCTCCATGACCTGATGATCTCCAAAATGTGCACAATATTCAAAGAATCAAATTTATATGATAAAAAATAATTGAAAGAAAGATATATGCTATATAATTCTATATTTACCAATATACATATAGAAAAAAATAATACAATTAGTCTATAATTGTATTAAGTTATTACTAGCTAAATGTACTTGTATCATATTTCTATGTTAACCCATAGTGTTATATTCATCGTTAAAAGGAAATAATGTTAAAATTATCATATCATACATAATCCAAGGATCACATTGTCCTTTCAACCTTATTAGGGAATAAGCGAGACAATATCTCCCTACTTGATCAACTAGATTCTAACAAATTAAAAGTTTATCTCAACCCTTACATTGATAAGATGTTATGTACATCTTATTCCCTACTCACTTCTAGTGAAAGGGACAAAATAAATCTTTAAAACAACAGGATCTATGTAAAAGAGAATAATATCAATCTAAACAAGGGTATACAATATCATAATAATTTTAATCAACTTATAAAACTTAATCTAGAACCAATATAAATTCAAGGTTTACCACTCCACGTGGTCTAAATTTAAAAGTTAGATAAATTAAAGAACTATCATCTCAAAAACTCCAACATACTCTCACAAGGTAAAAATAAAACATGATAACTCAATATTGCCAAAAATATACCTACTTAACAAATCTATAAGTATTATATCACAATCTATTTTCACAATTGGGAGAGAAATATAATAACCTCAAATATGTGTCAATTCATCTAATCCCACAACTTCTCTCTCAACAAGAAGTAGAAGACATTCTCCTACAAACTTCAAGGGAATATGGTCAAATAACATTCAATAACAAGTTCCCATAATAGAGAACACTAAATCAACATCATGAAAATATGAATCCTCTCGATAGCTTAATGTTATCAAAGGATAATGAGATAATAATAAATCACCTCTAAGATAACTAATAGAATTGACACTCATTTCTAAACCACATAACTTAAGGGTGCCAATATTTAAACAAACTCCTAACACATATGAATTCTCAATCAAAATAGTAACACTCTACTACAAGAAAATTCTCACTGCACTAGGTGGTACCAAAACTAAAATGGTCTTATAAGATTTTTCACTCTTATGATTAGTGAACATAAGACAGAAAAATAAACCACATATATTTAATTGAAAAGTACCCTATGCTTATTAAACACTCACTACATAAAACACAAATGATGAAGGTGACTTTATTACTAATAAGGATGTAATCATACTCAAGGTGTTTGATCTAAGTGACCAACCATAGTAAAAATACCCTATTCATAACTCATGAACTACACTATTCACTCACCTACCCAAACCTTGATTACAACCATCACCATTAGGACACTTGAAAAACCAATTCCTAAAAATATAAAAAGGGTATGATTGATCTTAAGATTACATACTCAACGTCCCACACACATTACATGAATGTCTCATACTAAAAATAGCCAGCAAGCCATACAGGAGGATTTATCAAGTCTCAAAACTTTAATCATGGTGTAACATGGTTCTACACTAAAGCACTACTAATCCAAAATACTAGTGAAATACTTCTACATACCATTATAAATTCAAGGTTTACAACTCCACCTGGTCTAAAATTAAAAGTTAGATAAATTAAAGAACTATCATCTCAAAAACTCCTACATACCCTCACAAGGTAAAAATAAAATATGGTAACTCAATGTTGCCAAAAATATACCTACTTACCAAATCTATAAGTATTATATCACAATCTATTTTCACAATTGGGAGAGAAATATAATAACCTAAAATATGTGTCATTTCATCTAATCCCACAACTTCTCTCTCAACAAGAAGTAGAAGACATTCTCCTACAAACTTCAAGGGAATATGGTCAAATAACATTCAATAGCAAGTTCCCATAACAAAGAACACTAAATCAACATCATGAAAATATGAATCCTCTCGATAGCTTAATGTTATCAAAGGATAATGAGATAATAATAAATCACCTCTAACATAACTAATATAATTGACACTCATTTCTAAACCACATAACTTAAGGGTGCCAATATTTAAACAAACTCCTAACACATATGAATTCTCAATCAAAATAGTAACACTCTACTACAAGAAAATTCTCACTGCACTAGGTGGTACCACAACTAAAATGGTCTTATAAGATTTTTCACTCTTATGATTAGTGAACATAAGACAGAAAAATAAACCACATATATTTAATTTTAAAGTACCCTATGCTTATTAAACACTCACTACATAAAACACAAATGGTGGAGGTGACTTTATTACTAATAAGGATGTAATCATACTCAAGGTGTTCGATCTAAGTGACCAACCATGGTAAAAATATCCTATTCATAACTTATGAACTACGCAATGCACTCACCTACCCAAACATTGATTACAACCATCACCATTAGGACACTTGAAAAACTAATTCCTAAACATCTAAAAAGGGTATGATTGATCTTAACATTACATACTCAATTCCCCACACATATTACATGAATGTCTCATACTAAAAATAGCCACCAAGCCATACAGGAGGATTTCTCAAGTCTCAAAACTTTAATCATGGTGTAACATGGTTCTGCACTAAAGCGCTACTAATCCAAAATACTAGTGAAATACTTCATTTCACTACATTCACATCAGTGAATAGAAATACATGAAAATGTTAATGAAATTATTATGTCCTAGATTTTGAGCCACAACTTTGATACCACATGTAACAACCCCACTAGGATCTAAAGAGAAATATGTGATTATTTTTAGTTAAACACATATACCAAAAATAGATTACACCACAATAATCTATAGAGACCATAAGAATACTAAAAGTGTGATAATATCAACAAGCATAATACATCACATATCATTAATTTTTGATAGCATGAGAGTACATATTATAATGCAAATATAGAAAGTAATCTCATTAACTCAGCTATAATTGAATAAGTCTATAGCTTTCATTGCCAATATACAATAATAAGTAATTATAGCTCTTCATGACATTATTCAATAATAAGTACAATATAATACAATGTAAATATAAGATACATGACTCTTGAGAGCATAGTTACCAAACTCAAGTATCTATGGAAATCTCAAATGTCATCTCAATAAGTAGTACTCTTGTGGGGAGGGAAAACATTATCTGATCACTTTTCGACACCAAACATGGACAAATGATCCCCCACACTAATGCCATCAAGAAATGGCCATCCCATCATATATGCGTAGATAATGATGGCATGGGAATCCAAAGAGACAAACAAGTACGCATCTATTGTATGATTTTTAACTAAACTAAACATGCAATGTATCATAGAAAACTTGATATATTACAAGATATTGCACATACATGTAAACCATACTCATGAAATGATTAAGTTTCACTAAACATATTTTGGCTCAAATTTTTATGAATAATAAACAATAATGATCTATATATCAATCAAATTCATATGCACCACTTGATCGGACTGCCTTTATCTGTCATTGTGATACTAGTAAGCCAGTAAAGTCTATCTCACTCCTTACTTTATATTAGCAATGCAGATTGGTCAAATACAAATCAACCACAAGATTCATTTAATTTACATCGTACTAAAAAACATATTATATAATATGCTAATCATAGGAGTAACTGAAACATACATTTATTTCGTCAAACATATGAATGAATCTTACATTATTTTCTAACCTATACTAAAAATAGTGACTACAATTTATACCATTTGGGTAAATACACATTTAACTATAGATTTTCACTACTAAAATGGTTTATAAACATATTACATCCTATGATAACACATATTACCATATTCTAGTGTTGTAATACATAACTACTAGTTTTCCATATAAAAAATAATAAAGTAGTCATAATTACACAAAAACACAATTTATTTTAAAGACATTAGATATAATGAAAAAACACAGTTCCCACGAAACAAACTAATATATTATCATATTATTCATTAAAATTTTAAGGTTGTATGTATGCATACATAAAGGCCTTCTAACTATCACAAACCCAGTAATCATAATAATATCTAACATGCATATATTAATCAAACAAATATAGATATGAGTTTGGGCATAATAATTACATTATGTATCATCTGGATATAACATATATTTATATCATAGTAATCTGTGATATCCCATACTATCATAAGTTTTCAAATACATAATAAGACATAAATCATATTTATGATTTCAAAACTCAAGTGACACACATACATAATAATAATTAAGCAAGTATAGGACTATACCACTTGGGTATAACCTAAGTCTAAACTACATACTAGCATTCAAGGAAACATAACTAATTATCATTCATCACGATGCACCTTTATATGTTAAATATAGCCAAATATTTATACATATTAACACTCCTATAATATGTACCACTCGTAAGTATATAATATTGAATTTCATATAAGTAACAACCAATCAGTCATTACAGAGAATAGAGAAATCATAAAATAACTATGATCTTTTATTCTAACACTTCATTCTATTTCTGAGTGTTTCAAAAATTTATAGTTCCTGATTCCTAAAAAACATAATGACTTACTCAAATCATCTATTGAGCTATAGATATAATTACCATATATGAGCACTTGTACATCATAATATGCTCTACATGTAGATACTCTAATGCTTTGCAATTACTAAACCATGGTTCAACATTTTTAAGAAAAATTACTAAGCCTCAAATTCAAGTTAATGAAGTAGTCATAAATACATGGAAACACACATTTATATTTAACAGCTAAAACATCCAGAACTTCATTTTCCTAAACCATAAAAAATCCAATCTAGCATTGTTATAATATTTATAAATTTATAAACAAGCATTTTCTAAGTTATTTTTAATTAATTCTCTTAATTTAATTAATAATCCACCCAAAAACTCTAACCAGGAGAATACACCCCCGAGTTTTTAGGTACACTATTTGGCTTGTTTACACCCATTTTCAAAACACTTTGTTAATATCCATAAATACATAACTTGTTATAATGTTAAAATTATATGCAACCATTTGCATACAACAAGTGATCTAAATATTTCACAAGGTTTATCTCATAATACTAGGTTTACTATGTTTACCTAAGGTACTTATTATACTGAATAAGAAAGTTTATAAAAAATATATATATTATTTACACATAATTGTAGATCACCGATCAATAACCCATATGTGAAAAAATCTACCATGGTTTTAGGTAAATTGAATATTGTTATAATACAGGATAAAATCACCTATTTAATTTTGGTCTAGGCTTTTCTAAATAAGAGTTTTCTTATATATTTTTAACTGATATTTCATAATAAATGGCAACATCATATTATTACTAAAGTTTGTATTATAATCATTTTGAGTTATTATGACATTAAAGAATCTATCTCATGCCCACATGTATATTAAGTGTTATAGCTTTGGCATATTCAATATATAACCATTTACCATTAGTTTATCACTTTGGTTAATAACAAACTCATTCTTTTTCTAACATAACAATGTTCTTCTTTTCAACAAAATGTGACCACACTCAAAATATATGACTGAAAACATTCAATTTAGCAAAATTTCAGATAAATCCATTCAATTTAAATAAAGTGTGACAATTCCAAACACATATGACAATTTTGCATTAGATAGAAAATGCATATAATTAAATCCATTGGATACTTATACACTAACCATGATAAAACTTGTAACCATGTATACAATGACTTGGTTTGCTTGGTTGACCCATAATCCTGTATTGACCCATAAATATAGTGACTTGGTTTGCTTTTTATATTGTCAATATTCTCTCAATAATTATGATATTTATGTGTGTATTGTTTTATATCACTCTATGTATAAAAATTTCATTATCAGTAAATGATGACTATGTATTGTATGGTTTGTGTTATGTTATAGTTAGTAAATATAGCGTAGCTTAACTAATTTATATCTACTCAATGTATTTACATTATAAAATTAACTAAGAGTATATTTGAATAACTAATTATAATATGGATAATTCACTTTACTATAGAATCGCTACCCCTACATTTCAAAAAAGTTTACATTACCAGCAAATAAATTGCCTATAAAATATTCTAAACAATACTACATTGATATTTTTATTTATCTATATATTATTTTAATATTTTATAATTTAAATACTTATGGATCATTGTACTTTATCATAGGATGCTAGAATAAATAGATAATAAAACTTGTCATACTTATATATATTCATCTAGAGATTCTAAGCATGTAGTTGTATTCATTATTAGGTTTAAAAATTCACCATCCTACAATAATAGTAATCATTTATTGGTATATATATATATATATATATATATATATATATATATATATATATACACACACACACACACACACAAAATCATATAGATCCATGAAGGTTGTTAGTTTTTCAATAATCCTACAATGATATATTCACCACCAATAAACCTATAAATATAGCCAAGAAATTATACCTACATATTTGAAAACCAATAGATATATATGTTTTATTGGTCTAGATATATAACAATTCAACATCATACAATGTGTGTGTGTGTGTGTGTGTACACACACACACACACACATTGTATGATGGTGAATATATATATATATATATATATATATATATATATATATATATATATATATATATATATATATATATGAATTGATTATAGACCTTATATAATACTGTAGATAAGGTTTCTCCTGAGATTTGGCTTTACTCATACTCTATAGTTCAAAATCTTATAAGAGAGTTTCCATTCACACATATTTGGGTCACACACACACACACACACACACACACACACACACACACAAAATTGGTATTTATGTATTTATACATCCAGGGATGATTATTTATACAGACTATAGAAATTTACAGAATTTTAAATACAACTTCTACCTGATAGCTCATAGATACTCCCTTTTATTTGCCTTTGCTGCTTCTCCCATTGAATGCTTCTTCCATGAATCCTCTATGCTTCCCTTCTTTCTCCTTAAAAAAATACTTATCCTTCACCTTTTCATAACCACAGTGGATAAAAAGGGTGTAGATTCGATTTAGTTTTTATTTTTATTTTATTTTATTTTATTATATTTTTATTTTAAAGACTCTTTATGATTTTTGTTTTTAATTATTTGTATTTCTTTGATTCCATTTTTTTTTTATAATTTTAATATTATTTTTCTTTTTATTTTTATTTTTTGCTTTTCCTCTCAATATCAATTTCTAGATTTTCAATATTTATCATTAATTAAAAAGATTAGTAATTTCACTAATTTATTTACCACCTCCTAATGTCATGATGGATAAATCATCAAATACTAATTAAATTAGTTTATACTAATCTCTAAAATATTAATGTTAATAAATGAAATCACACAAGATAAAACCACCCAACCATAAACCTAAACAAATATGCATGTCACGCAAGGAAATTCCATAAAACCATTAAGTGATGCCAAGAAACTAAGTATAAATAACTATCTAATGCAAATAGGATTAAACACACTTTGCTAACCATTCAATTATGCATCTAATCATGTGTCGACTAATGTGGTGTGTGCAAGGTATCGATCAATTTCTCTATCATCCTCTAACATCTCGATCTACATCACCCTCTCTAAGGATGTTTTCACTCTACATACTCCAAGGCATGGATTGTCCTGCATCAACCTCACAACAAAAAATGTAGTTAGACCATAACAGTCATGATATAAATTCATTATAAATATAGTTAAAATGACAAATTAACATGATCATAAATTAAAAATTTACTTACAGCTAACTCATATCAATGTGATCATGTAACCTAAGGAATATCCTAATGCCCCATATCAACATATATCTCATAACATAGTTAAAAATAACCAAATATAAATTTATCAACTATAGATATCTACGGATAATCTAGCAAGTTTGCTTAGTGAGGAATCAAGATGTAACATAAGAAGAGACTACATGGTCTTTGATAAATCATTGATTATTTTATAAGTATACATGGTTCCTCAACATCATTGGGCATCAAGGAGATATGCCATCTATAGTTTAGGATAGTTATTGGATGATTTTTTGTGTGAAACCATATGTGGATAAATGTAGTTCAGTAGATCTTGACCATGTTCTATGATAAACAATTATTAGTGGGCAACATGCCTTGATCACATTCATCATTCATGTCAAAACTTGTGAGGTATTGCTACGATTTTTCATAAAGCAGTGGGCTTCCTTGAGAGAGAAGTGACACCATTGGAGGGTCACAATTTGTGATGTATCATAGTGCTTCTACATAAAGAGGTGGGATTTTAAGGATGGAATTGAAATAGGTCGATCAATACCATGATGTAAAGTGTGTCCGATGTTGCTGCAACATAGATTTTTGATGACTTCATATTCATATGATCCACCCCATCTTCTATACCTATTTGGATCAAAGTGGGTTTATTAGGTCATTTGATCGAAGGAGCTCTATTTACTTTATGTTTATTAGTGTTAGTTTATCAAGGAACTTACACCATTTGGTAATTTATATTTTTATTAGGTTAATTAATAAATTTTAGTAAGTTGGTTGTTTCATGGCTTCAGGCTAGTTGGGTCCTATATTAAAACTATCTCGTGAAATATTTTATAAGTTTGAGCACTGTAAATATTTAATAATTAAAATTTTACCTTTGTTTGCAAGCTTTTTCAAATTTATACAATGCATATTTTTACATTTACTTATGTCCAATCCTAATATAATTTCTATGGCTACTCCTACATAACATACTTTTGTGCCTCTTAGGATTGTTACTCATGTGACATCATTTATTTATAATAAATAAATTATTTTAATACTAAGCAAGTGCTTATAGAAACTATTTTCTATTTGTAAGCTAAGCTTTCTCAATAAGAACAAGGTTCTTATAGAGAAAGTCATTTTAAAACTTCTTGAGCATTACTACACAAAAAAAATTCCCCATAGATTACTGCTTATCAATTTCTCACATGATTTTTTGCACTTAAGCTTACATCTTATGATGGAAAAGGTGATCTAGAAGAGCATCTTTGAGCTTTCCATTCAGCATGGATAGATTATTATTATAATGATAAGTTAGTAACTAAGTTTATTTTCTAGTAAAGGACTATGCATTTAAATTATTTTATGATCTTAAATTCTAATCAATACATGATTTTAATCCTTTGCCCATTCAATTATTATCTCGATTTTATATCAATATTAGTGATAAAGTATACTATGATCAAATTAAGAAACTCAAGCAAGGACGTAAAGAGTCCATTAGTGATTCTATGCTTCATGATAAGACTATGATATCTAAAATGATAAATTATATGGTGGATAAAGAATTAAATTGCATATTCAAACAAAGCTTGTTTTTTCACATAAATAAATCAGTTATATTAAAATGCTTTCAATATTTTAATGACATGTGTTATATAATTAAAAACATG